>CM023449.1:184214172-184392397 GCA_013339765.2 Haemaphysalis longicornis | reverse complement strand
AACTATATATATATATATAGCAGAACAGAATGATACGGGACGAGGGACTCAGTAAGGACACATATCAAGGTTGCAGTCGTCATTGCCAGTGCTATTCGGCTGTTTCCGAGATATTTAATAGGGCCGAATGACGCGTGTTTGTCATGTTTCTTTTTTTTTTTAGTACAGTGCTAAATAGGCGAAAATATAAGTCGAGAAAAAATTCGCCGTTTTTCCGGGAGCGGGATTCGAACCCACATCTACGCATAACGCGTGCGGTGCGTTAACCAATTACGCTACACCGCAGCGGCTCCCCTCTCGACTTATACCTGGGGGGTTTATATTTACAAGTGTTCTGAGGCCGGTCAACTAGCACCACCCCTCGACTACCGCGGGAGACGTAGAACGTCTTTTTTCCCAGCGGCCGCCACGTAAGACGTGGTAAAAGTCGAGAGGGGAGCCGCTGCGGGGTAGCGTAATTGGTTAACGCACCGCACGCGTTATGCGGAGATGTGGGTTCGACTCCCGCTCCCGGAAAAATGGCGGATTTTTTCTCGACTTATATTTTCGCCTATTTAGCACTGTACTAAAAAAAGAAACATGACAAACACGCGTCATTCGGCCCTATTAAATATCTCGGAAACAGCCGAATAGCACTAGCAATGACGACTGCAACCTTGATATGTGTCCTTACTGAGTCCCTCGTCCCGTATCTTTCTGTTCTGCTACATGCATTACGAGGACTCTGGCTCCAGCAGTTCGGATATGCCAATTGCTAACCCCGACCTCCGACCACGTCTTACGTGGCGGCCGCTGGGAAAAAAGACGTTCTACGTCTCCCGCGGTAGTCGAGGGGTGGCGCTAGTTGACCGGCCTCAGAGCACTTGTAAATATAAACCCCCCAGGTAAAAGTCGAGAGCGGACCCGCTGCGGGGTAGCGTAATTGGTTAACGCACCGCACGCGTTATGCGGAGATGTGGGTTCGACTCCCGCCCCCGGAAAAACGGCGGATTTTTTCTCGACTTATATTTTCGCCTATTTAGCACTGTACTAAAATAAAAAAAGAAACATGACAAACACGCGTCATTCGGCCCTATTAAATATCTCGGAAACAGCCGAATAGCACTGGCAATGACGACTCCAACCTCAATATATATGTATATATATATATATATATATATATATATATATATATATATTTATATTATATTTATATATATATATATATTATATATATATATATATATATATATAACACAGAAATAAGAGTTGGCAGTCGAGAAAACCTCGGAAAGCAAAGGGGAGGATGTGGTAGATCATTGAAACAGATTAAGAATTTGGAAAGAAAGAAAGAAAGTGAAGAAAAAATGCCCGCCAGGTGGGATCCGAACCCACGACCTCCAGAATACCGGTCTGGTGCGATAACCACTACGCTACCGGCGGGGCGATTTTCCCATTCACTTTCTGGGGTATTTATGTTAGGTATGTTTGTTTCCTGTGCTTGGGGGTGGTAGCCAGCGCCATTCGGACTAATCGGGGTGAAGGGGACCTTCTTTTTAACCCCCGGGTCGTGACTCGAGTGTCTACGACATGTCCAGAGTGGTCGACCAGCTTTGAACCCTCTTAAGCTCCCTTTGGCAACAAGACTGCCAGAACCGAGGCCCTCGCTATGCATGTAGCGAATCAGAATAGGAAATGAGGGGCTCGTTGAAAATAACACAGAAATAAGAGTTGGCAGTCGAGAAAACCTCGGAAAGCAAAGGGGAGGATGTGGTAGATCATTGAAACAGATTAAGAATTTGGAAAGAAAGAAAGAAAGTGAAGAAAAAATGCCCGCCAGGTGGGATCCGAACCCACGACCTCCAGAATACCGGTCTGGTGCGATAACCACTACGCTACCGGCGGGGCGATTTTCCCATTCACTTTCTGGGGTATTTATGTTAGGTATGTTTGTTTCCTGTGCTTGGGGGTGGTAGCCAGCGCCATTCGGACTAATCGGGGTGAAGGGGACCTTCTTTTTAACCCCCGGGTCGTGACTCGAGTGTCTACGACATGTCCAGAGTGGTCGACCAGCTTTGAACCCTCTTAAGCTCCCTTTGGCAACAAGACTGCCAGAACCGAGGCCCTCGCTATGCATGTAGCGAATCAGAATAGGAAATGAGGGGCTCGTTGAAAATAACACCCCTTCACCCCGATTAGTCCGAATGGCGCTGGCTACCACCCCCAAGCACAGGAAACAAACATACCTAACATAAATACCCCAGAAAGTGAATGGGAAAATCGCCCCGCCGGTAGCGTAGTGGTTATCGCACCAGACCGGTATTCTGGAGGTCGTGGGTTCGGATCCCACCTGGCGGGCATTTTTTCTTCACTTTCTTTCTTTCTTTCCAAATTCTTAATCTGTTTCAATGATCTACCACATCCTCCCCTTTGCTTTCCGAGGTTTTCTCGACTGCCAACTCTTATTTCTGTGTTATTTTCAACGAGCCCCTCATTTCCTATTCTGATTCGCTATATATATATATATATATATATATATATATATATATATATATATGTGTGTTTTTTGTGCAATATCATCGTCCTGCCGGCAAAGTCGGGCTCCCTCATAATATTAGTCTTGTTTACGGCTTGCGTAAAGGTTGAAGCCCATTGAGTTAGCCTTTCATTCGAAAGAAGCAGCTCTTGTGTTCTACGGCGGACGTAGGTGACGATACCTTAGGCGCGTTGTTTCCCGGCCTGTTGTGTCCTGGCGAGGATCAGACTTCGAGCGGACTGCGGTTACTGTTCCCTGTGAAGGTGACGACGACTCATTTCGATGGTGGCCCTCGGGATGACTGCGCCCGTGGCGACTTTTTTGGGGTGGATTCCGTACACACCAATTGCGAGTAGAGGGACGTTCCTCTGACCAGGCTTCTCAAGTGGATATTCACCCCGCTGTTTTTGTCCTATTCGATGCTCAACCAACTCGCGCTCTTTTTCATTGTGCTGAGCCATCCTCCACGCGTCTCTGTGGTCATCGCCACCGATATTAGTTCGCGTAAAATAGAGCATACTTTTTATCACATCAACACAAAGAGGGAATTTTTACAAAGGCTGTTTTTATTTATGCTGAAGTGTTCTTTATACAAAAGTTAAACAGGGCAACACCAATAAACACTTGGGCACCACAAAGGTCTTAAGCCAGCGGAAGCTCATCCCCGGAAAATTATTGGAGGGGAGGGGTCTTGCGACGACATAGATAAATCTTGATGACCGCACAAGGAAGAAGTTTATGTAATAATAGCCTATTTTCTTGTTGGTATGAGATATGAATATTACTTTGGTGACACTGCTAATTCAACATAGTGTTTACACAGCACAGCTGTTGCGTTCGAGCTTTGTCCATCCGTAGCACCAAAACGTCTGGAAGAAGCAAGAAAAAATATCGTTAAAGAGGTTCCGGGAAATGAACCCTGGACATTTATGTCATGCAAGAGCAATATAGCCACTGGGGCACCCCAAAGGTCCGAACGGTACAGTTGTAACAGCCGCGGGGAAGAATAACATGTGCAGCCACTTGGAAAGAAAAGGAACGATTTCCCCTAGCCGGAATCGAACCTGGGTCACTCGCGTTATGAAATCAGTGCCTATCAGATATCGGGCGCACAGCATTTCCTTCGGATTCGGGCGTTGACTTTGGGCGTTATGCGTTGCCTTTGAATTTGGTCGCAAATTCTAGCACTTGCCAACGCGGTCCATTTTGGGAGAGCTGTAAAAGCCTGCGAGCGAAACCAGCCGTAGCTGCCAGTAATGGAGAACTTTCAACAGCAAGTTGGTACATAAATGTGAGGTGCAAGAGCGGGGTCCCCGCCGAAGGAGAGGAGCCGTCATCTTCGCTGTTTTTCCACCCTTGCGCCACTAGTGCAAGCGGTGCCAATTTCAACGAGAAAGTATTTTATTCCGGGATCCACAAACGTTTGAGTGAAATGACACCAGTACAACGAAGCATGCGGCCTATAAGACTGCAGCCGTGCTACAGGGTGTTCTTGCGGGCAAGCAACCAAGAGTACGTTATACCTAGGGTTGTTCGTTTTCAGGTTTTATATTTTAAGACGAAAGTGTTTTGCCGGGATACACCAAGATTTCACTGACGTCATATCCATCACGGAAATCACGCCAGCACACCTTTCCACAAGTGACCCACCAGCAGGACGTCGATCGTCACGCACACCCACAAGACTGCCGTAGACCCGCAAATCATGCTGAGCTGCAGATTTCGCGGCACCTTTCACTTTCGCGTTTGACCGATTCCTATGACAGAGGAATCAAGCATATTAAAAAAAGCGCCGTCGTGTGTCCTTGTAAGTCTGCATTCACGTCTTGACAGCTCTTTTTTTTCAAAACGCGAGGAACAATATTTTCTTCATCATTCCAGTTTCTCTCCATTTTTTGTCGACGAGACTTTCGCAGATCATGCGCCTTTGGAATATTTAACCCTCGGCACTTGGCCTACGTCGCTTAAAACATAGTTGTTCGGCGTTCTCGTTAGGCACTGGAAGACAGTCACACTCAAAAAATAGCAAGCCCCTTAAAAAGTCCTTCGGTGAAAATGACTTTTTCTCAGGTACGACACTTGGAATAAAAAATGCTTTCACTAAGCCACTTGCATCTCGGCTTAATGAACCATCCTATGTGCTAAATAGAATATTAGTACCAAATCTGTATATCATTTGTTTAATTCCGACTAGCGTACTCAAATATACGGATTTCCTTTATTGTCAATATCAAAATAACGGCAACAATATTTACCTGGAGCGATCATTAAATCTTTTTTATTGTTTTAGCTCTGCAAGAAGCATTTTGGCTTTTCTGTGATAAACGAAGGAATTCTGAAAGTGTCCGCAGAAAACAACCTCTCGTCCTTCACCTACGAAGACGTTGAAACGATGAACGTGAAGGTAAGCCAGACTAAATTACCTCAATGCATCTTCATGCAGTTGTGTTCGATTTAAATCCAGTGTGGTGCGTAAGCATCCACCAGTACCGCACAGCAGTGCAGCTGTCTAAATGGCACACATGAAAAACTACGAGCCATTTCAATTTGCAAGAATTGATGACCAGCGAAACGTTTTGTCTCACGACATACAGGTGACCCATAATTATATTTTTCTGAAAAGGATTTCAGTTCTGTCGAGCCTTGACGGAGGTCATCGTTAAAAAGCACACAAAATACTTTTATTTTGACTATGCCCATCTTGACAATGGTGACTATTGATAAATAGCCTACTCGAAACGCACACCCGAGCAATGAGACGCAGAAGATTGAGGTGCAAGTAATGTTTAAGACTGACAAGTATAGTTCCAAGTAATAGCTAGTCAACTGAAAACGCAAATTCAAATGAGGAAACGTGTACGCTTGCCGTAAGATTATGTTTTGAATGATGTTTTGAAAGAACCTGTAGGGAGCACATTTCGAGCTGGGATTTTTTCGAACCCTACCCTCTATAATTAGCTACACACAGATACATATAAACCAAAGCACAAATTTTCCGTCGAGGTAGTAACTATTGTCCACATGGTGTGGAAATCTTCAGTACTGTGCGAAAGGGCAAACACATTGGAATTATCGGAGGCCTTACTATGCAACCCGAGCCACAAGGTCCGCAGAGACATCATAAGTCAAGCCCTGGCTGCTTCTGAGTACCAAGGACTCCGACCGATTACTAGGGGCGGCGGCAGAGAACAAGTCCTTTACAGACGATTGACAAGCGGCCGAATGGTCACGCTTCTTTGTCTTCCTCCTCCTCCACTATTAGCGCCAGCTCACTGCTATAAGCGGTGCGCATTACGTGTCCACGAAAGTGCTTAATCTCTGCGAAGTGGAAACTGTAACTGAGGCAGCATGATTAATCCGATACCACGCCTGAATTGTGAATACCGAGCAGCTTCAACGTCAGTGTGGAAAGGATTATGACTGTACAGCGAAGACGAAAGAATCGAAAGATATCAGCAATCGCCGCGCCTGTGAAGTAATTTCTGTTCGACGCTCTGTCCGTCGTGGAATCATCGGCCAACCGTGCTCACCCGTTTGGGAAGGGTCACCAGATTTCACGTAATCTACGCCCCCCAAAACGTCTTTCCAAACGCCATGCAAACGTCGTTCCCACCGGAACTGATGCCGCCGCCGACATTGGGTTACACAATTAAAAAGGGGGGATAAGATTCACGTCAGGCTCTCAAATACACAGAAGGCCCCATTATATAACAAAAGCGTGCTAAAATGTGTCTGTATTAGAAATAACACCGAGAGTATTGCATCTTACTACACGAATTCTAAACAAAGTTTTCAAAATTGTTGCGGCATTGTTATTGCCTAAAGCGCTCAACCGCGAATGATGACTGGCACCACGCGTGCATGTAAAAATATACCCTTAAAAATAGGCCAGGATATTTTCCCCAAACAGAGGAACGAAAATATCTTTGTTACCGCCTTACAAGGAAGTGGCACACCAGGTCTTACCATCACCAAAAATAAACAAAGCTTCAATAATTTGGGTCCCACTGTAAAGCGGCTGAGACAAAGGCTGAAATGGGAGAAATAGAAAAAAACAAGAGTTCCGGAGGGAATGATAATTAGCCATATATTGTAGCACCTGTCCTGTCAAAAACTTCGACTTTCTAAAAAAAAACAAATAAATACCGTCATCAGAAGACGATATTAGGCAACTCTCCACCACCCATCCCCCGATCGCTTTCACGATTGCCGATAAGGTCATTAACAGCATTGGGCTTTTTGTTCTTTTGAAAAAAAAAACTTGAAAGGCCCCTCTCTTTGCACAAAGGGAGCGCTTTGCAAAAAATAACAAATATTGATAGGTCATTGTAAGGATATAGCCATATAAGGTACATCATCCTTGCCACATCTGGAGAAGGAGACATCATGATGGACGTCTCTCGGCGTCACGATGGACATATCACCTAACCAGCGACTCTGTATAAACAACTATACTTCTGATGAAAAACATATGTGGGAAGCTACTCAAGGAGAGACAACACACACACCTTCCAGGAAAGTTCTAATACCGCGAAAACACAGTGTATATTTGACTGTATGAAGGGAGCTATTGTCTTAGCGGACCGCCGTGGCAATAGCTGTGACTTCATAACACTCCTACACATAATAGCTGGAGAAGTGGACATTCTAGCCTTCGTTGATTCGATAGGCTTAGCTGAACTTTTGAATAAAAGTTTCATCATTTTTTCACCGTCTGAAATACCATTAGAATGTTCTTCTTTTTATGCATTGAAGAAAGCTCACATGATATTATTGTAAGCGGTCATGAGTCTCTGAAGTGAAACCACTATTCTTCCAAGAAGTACAGGACCTCGCATACCGTGGTCACTGTGACCGCTACTACCACACTCGGCTACGCAAAAACATGTGAAAAACATCTGCCCATGCTGCGCCTATAGGAACATTACCTTCCCCGTGCCACAAATGTGTCTCAGCGGCAAAGAACTGCAAAGTCTGCGCAGTATACAAGCCATCGGATATATACAGATATATAGATCTGCGAAAGTATTTGATAGGGATCAGGAAGCGTCCGACAATAACTTAAAAAAACTGTTAATACCACCAAACATCCCACTTCTTCCGCGCACCCTGGTCATATCCAGGCATATGCTCACAGGCGACCGACTGACACAGTACAGAGCCGAAATTCTACCGACACATGGGAGGCAGCCCTGACCGGGTGGTGACCACATTATCAGTGAGGGCTGAGTGAGACGGCAACGAAAGGAGCTGCTCTATTTCGTGCCCTGAATTTCCAGTTTAACGCTTCGGCTCCTTGACACCTTTTGACCCCCTTTCCCAAATTTATACTAATTCTTAATTGACAAAGGTATTTTCCCTCTCTAACCCCATCTCTCCTAACACAAAATCCAAACGCTTAGCCGAGCCAGTACAATAGAGAATACACATTTTGAAACAGTGACGCTATCGCCATTTTGCTCCAATTGATCGGAACCTGGCCGGCTCAACATTCTTGCGTACACCACGCAAGCGTAGATGGCATCTTTTTTCCATCTGCCACGGCGATTTAGAACCTGGCTTTTCTGCCAGGTTTCGGCCTGACTTTCTACCTTCGCTGGCCGTCACTTCTTGGACACCGTAAATTGTAAATTCAGCCACTGTGTTCAAAATGCCTCCTTCGGGGTCGATGTAAAGCTATCGGGTCGGATATCTTAAGACTTACGACTAGATATTTCGAACTGCTTTGCGTTTAGCATTGGTTACTGGTGAGAGATATTTGCTACAACATTGCTGAACCACCTCAAGTGAAGCACTTACGTCGATTCCCTTTGTGAACGTAACCACTGACCAATGGACGTTAGCCTGTGTTTAGAGGTTTATGTAGAGGAGATTTTTGTGGGTTTCGAAGCCACTGCTGCTTAAACCAAGAGTAGGAAATAATGTGATATCAGTAAAGAATTGCTCTCCTTTTCTTCGTACAGGCAGCAGCATTCTTTAAGATATACAACCACGTTCGACAAGGCTGGGCTGTTTTTGACGCCGACTACGAAGACTACACAAATGAATGCGGAAACGGCACGTTCTCCAGGCTCAGAGCCTTCAAAGCGACGCTGGCAAGCATTGGAGGTTTACAGTGAACGGGTTAAAATAAAATTTTGCGCCGAGGTTCAGTTAATTTTTCAGCCGTATTTCGACAAACAGGCCCAAGAAGCTGGCGAATTGATTCTGTTTTTGCACAGTGTTGGTGAATATTGAAGAACAAAATTTCAGATTTCACTGAATGCTATTGCTACTCATCTTTTACAAAGGCACAACAAGTTGATCAGCAATGGGTAGTGTTAAAAAAATAATATTACAGCACACGCAGAGACATACGTGTAAAAGGCATACGTCAAATATAGAAGTAATTGCTTCATTGTATTCGTAAAAAATGCGTTAGGAATATCTCCTGGCTTCAGTTTTTTTGAAAAGCGACTTTGAAAGACAAAAAATGGTACCTAAATTTGTACTGGAAAAAGTCGGGGAAGCTTTCACTCATGCGCAAGAGTTGTATGGCGAAGCTGTTGTAGGTGAGCATTGCCCGACACAGACTTAAGTTTTAGTGTCATTGTTTACTTGCATAGTTGCGGCGCTAGCAATCGTCGTCGTATGCATCAAACAGGTCGTACTCTTCTTCGCGGGGTGTGGTGGATGCATTGATGCAATGACATCCTCAGCAGTGTGGGCTTCCAGCAGCCTAACTGGCAGAGCTGACAATGAGTCCCGCAACGCTTAAACCCTCGCGAAGCTGCAGGATCTCTTTATACGTGAGCATTGAAATACGCATGAGCATGCGTTAGTAGAAGTTTCAAATTGTTTTTTACATGATTCGTCGCTGACTCGCACTGTATTAGTCGTAGTAATCGTCATATGCATTGCTATCGCTGTATTCCCCTATCCCCCCGCACGGGGCACCTTGAGCAATCTTGGTGACGGTACTGGCGATACCGCGGACCCCGAGCCCCCACACATAAGCTGGATCCAACCGTGGCGATGTGTTTATCGGTGGAGGGTTAGAAACCACGAACGGTGGCCGTCGGAGCCCAGGTCAAGCTCCGGCGGATGGGCTCCCTGTCTGTTCACCAGGCAGGGAGCTCCGGGACCTCTTTGGCTACCAGGGTAAGGTCAAAGAAGAAAGTACCCCCGTCTCCCTGCTTTTATACTATGCTATATGGCATTTTCAAACCCCCCCCCCCCCCCAAACGTGATCGGTCCCTGAAAAGGGGCCGCACCGAAGTATCTTTTCCTTCATTGCCATCTTTGACATTTCCTGAACCAGATCATTACTCTCGATTTCTTGTCATGGAGTCCCTCAATTCAACCCACCCTCTTGCATCTCAGTCAGTCTTCTTGATCGCAAAATATCTTGAAGCCATAATAGGAAAATCATATAAGTGCAAAAAACAAAGGTCTGGTGAACTACTAATCGAGGTAAATGACAAGCAGCAGTCCAGGAAGCTTCTAGCTCAGACTAGACTGGCTGATCTAGACATCAGGGTCACACCCCATCGGATCCTCAACAGCGCGCAAGGTGTGATATCCGAGACGGATCTCTTGAACGAAACGGATGCGGATCTCCTTGCCGGCTTGAAGGATCAGGGCGTCACTGCCGTGAGACGCATCACTATCCGCAGAGACGACAAGGAGATTCCCACCAAACACATCATCTTGACCTTTGACCGCGCAGTACTCCCACAACACACAAATGCAGGTTTTATCCGTTGCTCCATCCGTCCGTACATCCCGAACCCGCGGCGCTGTTTTAAGTGCCAGCGGTTCGGGCACGGTACGAACTCTTGCCGTGGCCGAACGACGTGTGCAAAATGCGCGGCGCACGATCATCCGAGCGAGAACTGCGCATCCGAAACCCTCACTTGTGTAAACTGCGGGGGGCCGCATGCAGCATACTCCCGCAAGTGCGAAAAATTCCGACTAGAAAACAAGATCATAAACATTAAGGTCACTGAGAACATGAAATTTCCAGAAGCGAGAAAGAGGTTCGCCTCTTTCCCCCTGGGGAGGTACGCCGACGCAACTCGCAGGGGGGCGGAGCGGCCTCTGGTTTGCACAGGGACCAAGTTCAGCGAGTCTGACCTGGTCCCTTCCCCGCCCCCCCCTGGGTTGCCTCGGGCAGCCCAACCTGCCACCACGCCGCCTGCTGAGGCAGCAGCGGATGTGTTGGCCACGTCTTCCGTAGGGACCGGTGCCGCTCCCGCCTCTGTCTCCCCATCCTCCAGTGCGTTGGAGGGTACCGAGCTGATGGACACCACGGGCCCCGCACCGGCTCCCACCGCCACCGCACCGCCCGTGCCACTTTTGGCGTTCCCGACGCCCGCGGCGGTGGCGGCTGAAGCGAAGGGCTCCCGAAGGGGGGCCAAGTCCGGGGGGCCCGGTCCGTCGGGCACCCCTCGGACATCTGACGACGAGATGGACGTCGGGCCGTTCCTGCCTGCAACGCAGCGCAAGGAGCGGCCACCGACTTCCAAGCCTTCAGAAAGGCCCAAAAAGCCCAATCCAAGAGTAACAGCCCCGAAAGACGACACATGAACACACACGAACACACACATTCCAGTCATTCTTAAATTTAAATAATGGGAACAGAAAATATTATCCAATGGAACTGCAGAGGCCTCCTTAAAAATCTTGACGATGTGTATGAGATTCTGCATGCCAGTCAGCCAAGTATTATGTGTCTCCAGGAAACCCACCTCAACTCTAAACAAACAAATTTCTTAAATAGGTACATGGTATTCAGAAAGGACAGGGTTGGCTGCACACACTCTTCAGGAGGTGTGGCCATTATCGCCCGGAAATCATTAGTATGCCACCCTGTCACTTTAAACACTGTCCTCGAGGCTGTAGCGATCCGTACCATAATATTTAATAGGTTGATAACGGTATGCTCTATTTACATCTCTCCTGATTTTGCACTTCTGAGCTCTGATTTCGAGGCACTGGTTGACCAGCTGCCCGAACCATACATACTAACAGGCGACCTTAATGCGCACAACTCTCTTTGGGGCTCCACCAGAACGGATGCCCGAGGTCGCCTGATAGAGAAGTTCCTTACGACCTCTGGAGCATGCCTTTTCAACAAAAAACAGCCTACATACCATAACTTAGGACACAATACATACTCGCATCTTGACTTGGCTATTGGTTCCGCAGTTCTCTTTCCATGTCTTGATTGGGGTGTGGGCACAGACCCATATGGTAGTGACCATTTCCCCACTTCATTAACGTATATAGGTATAGGCCCGAGCAGTCCATCTTCCCATAAAAGGTTTAATGAATCAAAAGCAAACTGGAGCACATTCACACAAACATCTCAACTACACCACACATCCATAAAACACCTACACGTGGAGGAAGCCGCCCAACTCGTCACGGCGCACATCCTCGACGCCGCCGAAAAGTCCATTCCCCAGGCCTCCAGTGGGTCCCGCTGCCCAAGGAGGCCCTGGTGGAACGAGGACTGCAGGCGGGCGCGAGAGGCCCAGAACAAGGCGTGGGGTGTCCTTCGCCGGTACCCCACGTCAGACAACCTCATTTCTTTTAAACGGGCAAAGGCTTTTGGGAAGCGAGTGCGTCGTGAGGCGAAAAGGGAGAGTTGGCGCACCTTCCTCACTTCCATCAATTCATACACTGATACACACAAAGTCTGGACACGAATACGAAAACTAAAAGGACAACAGACACACAGCCTGCCCCTGGTTAGTACAACAGGGGACACACTGGAAGACCAGGCTAACACACTTGCACAACACTTCGAACACGTGTCCGGTTCAGCACACTACACAAACACTTTCATGAAACACAAAACATCTGTAGAAAAGAAGTCCCTGCGTGATAACAAGTCGCACACTTCTTCAATTCATGAGCGAAAGGTTGCTCTGAGCACATGTAAGACGTCAGCTCCAGGTGCAGACAAAATCACATACACCATGATACAACACCTACACCCAGACACTCTTGAAACACTCTTACACCTATACAATAAAATATGGCTTTTGGGGCACATTCCTCGCTCTTGGAGGGAGGCCATAGTAGTGGCTGTCCTAAAGGAAGGGAAGGACCCTTCCTCTCCTGCCAGTTATCGCCCCATTGCCCTGACAAGCTGCCTGTGTAAGCTCTTCGAGAAGATGATAAACAGGAGACTTGTGTACTTCTTAGAGTACAATGGTCTTCTCGAGAGCTGCCAGGCGGGCTTCAGAGCGGGGCGATCTACCAACGACCAACTCGTTGCGTTAGAGTCTTATATCAAAGATGCTTTCCTCCACAAGCAGTACTGCATGACGGTCTTCTTTGATCTTGAAAAGGCGTACGATACTGCTTGGCGGTACGGCATCCTTAGCGACTTGAAGTCCTTTGGCATGTCGGGTAACATGATGAACACGCTTGCCAGTTACCTGTCTGAAAGAACGTTTCGCGTGCGAGTTGGAACTGCACTTTCTAGGGTTCATGTGCAGGAAAACGGCGTACCGCAAGGTGGAGTTTTAAGTTGCACCCTTTTTATTGTAAAAATGAATTCTCTTCGTAAGGCGCTACCACCATCGATTTCCTCCTCCATTTATGTAGACGACGTTCAATTATCCTTTAAGTCTTGTGACCTGTCTGTCTGCGAGCGCCAAGTCCAGCTTGGTGTTAACAAGCTAGCTGGTTGGGCAGACAGCAACGGTTTTAAATTTAATCCAGGGAAGTGCACTTGTGTCTTGTTTTCCAAGAGGCGTGGCATCCGGCCGGATCCAGACATTCATCTCAATGGTGTCTCGATTCCTGTCAAGAAAGAACACAAGTTTTTAGGTATAATCTTTGACGAAAAGCTCACATTTATCCCACACGTAAACAACTAAAACATAATGCTTAAAAACAATGAATATCCTGAAGGTTCTGTCGCACATCTTCTTTCTCTGGTGCTGACAAACAACTTCTTTTATGTGTTTATTACCAGCTTGTAGGCTCACGACTGGACTATGGTAGCTTTGTTATGGGTCGCCACTAAAACAATCCCTCAGAATGCTGGACCCTGTGCCTCATCTAGGGCTCCCGCTTGTCATGTGGTGGCCTTTCGGACTAGTCCAGTCGAAAGTCTGTATGTAGAGGGCAACAAATGGAGCCTAGAACGTCAGCGAACCTACACAGACTTGCTTTATATGCTTTTAAAATCTCATCAATGCCTCACCATTTTTTACACATCAGTTTTTTATGATACATCCTTATCTCAACTTCTTACTGAATCGTCCATCAGTCTCTGCTCCTCTTCGCTTTCAGAGTAAGAGAGAAGCGTCCGCAACTTGATGTCATGTTCTCAGACACCATCAAAACCTCCGCTACTGAACTTCTAGTACGCGTGGCAGCTTCGCCCGATATCATGTGATGTATCTTTTATAAGTGTCGAGAAAAACAGAGTGCCTAGAAGCACGATCGTGCAACATTTCTTGGTCCCTGCAGCACAAATATAAGTGTGCTGAATTTTACACGGATGCTTCAAAAACTGCAACAACTGTTTTCCTCTTGCTGCGCATGGTGGCACCTTTAATGTCTGAAGAACTATGAATAGAAATACAAGTATCTTTACGGCAGAGGCCTATGGCTAAACTTCTTGTAGTTCAACATATTGTTCTAAGTCGAATTCCGAAATCTGTAATGTATACTGAATTCTTTAAGTGTTGTGCGCACGTTATCCTCACAGAAGTCTAAAAACCATGTGGTCAATGCTCTCATTAGTACTCTTATGTCTGTGCATGCGTTAAACCTTGAGGTTGACCGTGGCTGGGTGCCAGGGCACTCTGGAATTCCAGGTAATGAGACCGCAGACCGAATGGCGTCCGCTGCTGCCCTTACAACTAACTACCGTTGACATAACAACAGTAACCCTACACCGACCTCAAATCACACATCAGACAACACCTTCGCACAACATGGCAAGCACACTGGAATCAACAGACTGACAACAAACTACACATTATCAAGCCACTCTTGGGAGCATACACCACTGATACTCACAACAGACACAACGAAGTTACCCGGGCTCGATTACGGATAGGCCACACGCATGCAACACATTCCCACCTGCTCACGGGATCTCCTAGACCTCTGTGTAGCAGGTGCGGGGAGGGCCTATCCGTAGTCCACATACTAATAACATGCAAGGAACTTCACACAACACGACACAAACACTTCAGAGAACTCTTCAGACAACATATCCCACTACACCCATCGCTGTTTCTAGGGGACGATGCCAGTGTTTCTATGAAACGTGTGTTTGATTATTTGTCAGATGTTAAGTTTTTAAACCTTATCTCATATCACGCATAATCAAATCTGGCCCTATACACCAGCCATCACCATTACTTTTAATTGATTTTACTATGTCCGATTTACATGTTTTTATACCTACCTTTTTGTGGTAATCACCTCGCTTCATTATATAACTTCTTTTCTGGAGCTCTTTGCCCTCGTTGGCCTTGCGCCATGAAACACCAACCATCATCATCATCATCAGTATTCCCCTATCCAAGCATTACATACGCGATAGCGTTTGACGACAGCGCTGAACTTTTTTTCTAAAGCCACTTCCCCAGCCGGGACTCCCCGGTTTCCGCGAGGCACGCGCTCATGAGCGCCCGGCATTTTGTCGCTCCTCGTGGTTTTTCCCAGTCTCCTTTTTTTGCTAAAGCGACTACGCGTACGGCGAATGCTCGGCGGTTGGTGCGAGGCACGTGTTCACGAATGCACCCCATTTTCTCGGTATTTGTTCCTTCAATACCGAAATTATGGCTTCTACAGCAACTCCGCTGTTAAAAACCTATGGGCGAGGACACTTTGCGCAATGTTTTCCTACGAACGAACATGAGAACTTAAGGGTGGAGTCAAATATTGGCTGACACGACTTTCCGATTATTCAACCATTGGTATTCCCCTATTGGTATCATCATGATGGTCGCGCTCGTTCAGATCCCTTCGCATGATCTCTTTTGGTATTGGTTGGCCGAATCGCCACTCTGGGCACACAACGTTGGCCTAATTTCGCTTGAAGCATTAGCTCGAAGAAACGCAGCAGCCGTGCCGAGACAGCATCTTCACCGAAACCTGAACTACCTCTACCTTTTTGTTGATATAATAGATGCATCGTGCCAACTGTTCTAGACATAAGTGATAAAACATTACAGTATAACTCCACTTCCAGGAGCAATTTCCCGACTAATTTGGGTAAAGTTTCTAGCAGTGAATTTCTTGAGACAGAACGCTATCTACTCATTATGGCTGTGTGGAAGTACCGAAGTACCGTACTCGTTGGCACACAGGAATGCATGTGGTGGACCGTTCAAGGTGTTTAGCCCTTGAAAAGACAAAATAAACTGGCACTTGCTCACCTGGGGATGGCGGCAGTTCCGTAGCATCTAACATATTCCCGTTGTTAGCCAGCATAAGGCGGGTGAGTACCAAGTGTTGTACTTCAATACGTGGCCGAAACCTGAGGGCTAAAAGTTAGCCTTGTATTCACGTGTACATTATCGGCCTCATAAGGGTCCAGTGCGTTATTAGGAAAAATAACTGTACAGTCTCTTTGGCCGCCATGGTGAATGTAAAAGAGCTCGAGTAGGACTGAGGCGGAATGCCTCCATACTGCCTCCCCTGGGCACTGGTGCCGCCCACACAATGATACCTAAAGGGACTCTGCACCACATCCGATAAACGGTTTCGCTCATTACCCCGCGTATGGAACCACCGCGCGCGCCATAGTATGGAACCACCGCGAGCGCCACGGAGTGGTTGTGCGTCATTTGCTCGCCGTAGCAGATACTCTTCCGTTTCTGTTTTACTTTTGTGGTTTTCTTTTTAAAGTTCATCTCCAATGCGTTCATTGCTGCAAATGAAGGAGAGCCGGAAGAAGCCGCTACACCGGCGTAATGCCGCACTTCGAGTGGCGCGAAGAACATTAGTACCGGAAGTGAGAGAAAAATATTTTTAGCAAGTTTCTGAGGTACGTGATGGGTATATAGCAGTAATTTATTGCTGAGATACTTTGCGACCCCTAATAGAATTACCGAATTTATTGGTTAACTACATTCTGCCATCAATAAGACTTCGAAAAAAAGATGAATACGTGTTGCAGGGTCTATGGGCCGCACGGTGCGTAAAATGCTTTCCTTACTGGCTGTCCTTATTCAAAGCTCCGCGCCGTCGTTGGGGGGTATTCACCCGTTTCAGCTTAGTACTTGCAAAACTGGAGTACTGCTGCGATGCTGTTACGCAACCCGGCTTCAGCGATGGGGTGGATCACCTAAAACCTGCTAACAGTCTTTCCTCATCGACTTTCCACGTCCCGGCGTGTTCACAGTGGCGAACTATGCGGCTACTTGACAATAGCCTTTCAGCGACATCGTGGCCCCTCAAGCGCCAACCGGCCAGCGGCGGTCTAGAAATAGCATAGCTTGGCGCTCCGCAATGCAAGCTTCGGCGGCGTGCCGGCGCTTCATTGTCATGCCCTTTTTGTGGCGTGGTTGAAGACGTTAGGTCTTCAACGAGCCACCCGACGAATGTCACAACAGTTGGATATAAGACATCTTCATAGTGGTGCAACTTCCCCAGAAAAAAATTACCCCATGTTCCCGTAGGGGAACCCTGAGTAGTTTGCAAAGCAGGCATGGGGTCGATTTAGGTTCGGATTAGTTTTCAGTTCGTCGTTTCCGTTAGGTTGAGGAACGTAGCTACCGTTATATTTACTTTTTGGTTTCCATGCTAACTACCACACTTTTCACTTACCGGAATTACGAAATGGGAAATTGCGTTGAGCCCATGGCTGTTTCGCATACTACTCAGGGTTCCCCTACGGGAAGATGGTGTAATTTTATTAGATGCGATGAGGCTATGTCCCTCCCTTGTCGTTGTTGCACCGTCCACACCCCCACTGCGCTTGCTCGGCTTGCTGAACGCCTGGTGGTGTCTTAACCTTTATTGACTCCTGGAGCGAAAGTGTTACCGGTGTCTTCCTGGGCCGGTCAGAGATGAGCCGTGCATGCGCAGTTGGGGTGTGTACGGCGCCACAACAAGGGAGGGACATAGCCCCGACTATGAGATGCTGGATCGACAGTGTTACCGGTGTCTTCCTGGGCCGACGCGAGACGAGCACGCTTCCCCTTAAAGGGCTCCTGGAGCGGCATTCTCGCCGGTGTCTTCCTGGGCCGGTGGATGTACGGATGATGGACGACGGACGACGGAGCCGAGACCAAGAGATGCTTTGCATCTAAAAGGGGTCTCCGACCTTTGGCGGATTGCCACGGCAGCGGCAAGCTAGCGCTCCCCTGCGCAGGAGAGGAGCGGGTCTCTCGTGCTTGTGTGTGTGTTTGTGCGTGGGGGCGCTACTATCTGTGCCACGGATTTTGTGATTGGTGCGTTCTCAGGTCAGCTGAGAAAAAGGGTGAAGGGGAATGGACCCAACGCGCCTATTTATTCTTTCTCGCTCAGGAGGGCACTGCCTGTTGTCTGATACCGAGATGTAAATACTTGTATATAAAGTTTTCTCCTCCGTCGACTTCGCCACCATGACTGTCCGGCACTGCACCAACCTCGGCACACATCGACCACGCTACCCTAGTTCGCAACATTGGAGGCAGCGGTGGAATTCCCAACAATGGATGGCAGCTCGGCGGGATCCGCCAGCATCGGCCCCTTGGTGGGGTGAGTGCCTGAAGATTACCTCTCGTATTGCCAGACATTGCTAGCGCAGCGTCGTGCGTTCTAGGTTTTGACTTTTGTCACTGGTTTCTACTGCGTTGTAGCCAGTAGGTGAGAAACTATTCGGGGTGCAGTATCACGATGAACAAGTTCGAGTGCGGGACCTCCTCGAAATTTGCGAGGAGTTGGGTCTTTCTGCTTGCTCCACGAGACCAAAAAGCGAAAACAGATCCTCAACCTAATGTAGGGAGAGGAAGTGAGCGTCGAGGAAGCAGGTGAGGCTCATGAGGCTATTGTAGAGAGACTAAGCGAGAATTAGCCCAAAGAGTACGTGAGCGAGAGAGTAAGCTACGGGCGCCGCCAGCTCGAGAAAATGCTTCGCGAGCACTATGCGAGGATGGAGACTTTGTGGGCTGGGTGCAAAAAAAACGCTCAGCGAGTAGTGCGAAAAAGAAAAGAATTCGTGGAGTTGCAACCACTTGAACAATGGGGTTGCGAAATTGAATGTGACTTATCAGTTCTTGATGAACGAATCCGTCATTTTGAGGGAGATATCGCAGGCACGAAAATGCGTTATGTACCCAGGAGCGAGGTCCCAAGCAGCGAAAAGCAAAGTGCGAATTTTGCGACGAAATCCTTGCAGGAAAGCTTGCAAGGCGCAGTGACTGAATCCGTAGCCGCCAAAGAACGTGGTGAGCCGACCGTGCCGGCAGGTCACGAAGCGCTAGCTGAACCGGTAGCCTCGCAGGACAGTAGCGAGCCGATTGGGTCGGCAGATCGTGATGTACCAGCTGTATGCGTTGCCGCTGGAGATAGAAGCGGTCTGATTGCGTTGGGAGATGGCGAAGACCGGGCTGAGCGCGTAGTCACTGAGAGTAGAAGCGAGCCGATTGCGACGGCAGATCGCGAAGCGCGAGCTAAATCCTTAGCCGCGCAAAGAAGATACGAGTCGACTGCCTCGGCAGTTCCCAAAGCGCGTGCTAACTCCGTAGCCGAGCACATGAGTAGCGAGTCGACTGCGTGGGGCAGATCGTGAAGAGCGACTTAAGCCAGTAAGTCCGCAGAGAAGTAGCGAGTCTGACGCGTTGGCGGATCGCAGAGCGTGAGCCGAACCGGCCGCAGCGCTGTTTGGGGCGAGCCGCTTTTTTGTCGGTAGATCTCAATGTCCGAGACGAAAGTAGGAAGTCGGTTAACGGGCACGTGATGTGTCCGGGCCATGACAAAAGCCCAGTTTTGGAACCCTCATCGGAAACGTCCAAGCAGTTGACGAACGCTGAGAAGGAGACGCTTGTCGTCAAAATGAACACGTGTTTGTCGCAAAGCTCTCCACAAGAACGTGGAAGGCTCAGCGGCTTCAGACAGGGTCGGGCCCAATGCGAAGGCCAGTGAAGCCGTAGATCTCGAGGCGATGAGGAAGCCACTGAGATCACAACCTACCCATGTGGGCATTGGCCAGTCTTTGGAGATAGCGGAAGCTAGGGATGACTCATGTCACCAAGCGAGGCTATTTTTGGGCGCGTTGTTTTCTGCAGAGAAACGCGGGAAAGGTGCGGACCCTCGTGATCCGTACAGCAACGAACGTTCGGTGCAAGCAGCGGCTCAGCATAGGAAACTAGGCTATGGCAGCTTAACAGCATTTGTGGGCCCGGGCCACCAGAACATGCCACACAAGGTTTGACTGCAAGTCGCCCGGGATACGTGCATTACCGCTCGAATGCGCCGGGATACCCAAAAGAAGAAAAAAGAGGCGGCCGAAAAATAGTTAGTGTGAAAAGCCAAAGAAAGAACGTGAACCATTTCACTTTGCAGCATTCAAGGCTAAGATGGTCGGAAGCTGCAGAGCAACACGAAAACTCCGACATCTGAGGAAAACAAAGAGGCCGCTCCCTAGCCGTGACAAAGGCCGAGGGGCGCTATGCCAGAAAGGGCAGAAAGGGGTGACGAGTTTCCGCAGGAATTCTCAGAAAGCTGAGGGAAGGCGTCTCGGGGAAAGAGTGTACACCGCCGACGCGTTTGTCATGGTCGGGTGTCCTATTCTTCTCAGGCTTCCCTTCACTTCAATACCCTCCGCACGCGTTGCCCGTGCTTGCCCCTTCAGTGTCAAAGACTTCCCCCGTTCACTGTGCGGTGTACTTTGCAATAGATGACCAGAGCCGGTAGGCCAAAGTGGCAGCAACGTTTCGGCAGGCTACACCCGGAAATGTTTGTTTTTACGAGGGCTTAGGATGTTTCCAGAGATCCAGAGGAATCCGCGTGCGCATGCATAACTGCGTACTTTACTCGTTTTGTATTGTCACTCAAGTGTGTACCGAGTTCTCGTAAGACAGAGGAAGTTAAGCGTCTATTTTTTTTGGTTGGTAGTGTGCTAATCGTCGCCATAAGTAAGCGTAAATTTTTTTTTACTCGAGAAGTGGTTCATGTGCGTGATCTAACACCCCGTAGTTAGACCTTTTGTTAGGCGTTACATAAGTAGTTATTGTTCGTGATCGAACACAGCGTGAGGTAAGCATACATTTTGTGTTCGTTGAAGACGGGGTTAATATTCACGATTTAACGCCGCGTAAGGTAGGCGGACTGTGTGTCAGTGTTCATTTGGTCTCACCCTGACGGAGTGTACGAAGTTGTATATAAACACCGAAAGCAGGTGCGTTCAGTACTACGTGTTTATGGTCAGTTTTTGTATATTGAGCCACTTGTATGTGCCAGTTTGGTTGTCTTGCGCAATGGTGAGCCCAACGTAATTTTATGGTTCAGTGTAAAGAAGGGAAGCTACAGATTACTGTTGATTGACGTAGCCGAACTTTGTGACCTTCTATCTCTAGGTTATCTTTCAGATAAGTGTTCGTATATCTGTCGGTTTCCATATTATCACAGGTTTCATTTTCTTAAGTGTACGTTCGAAATGTTGTGTTCCAAAGAGTCGTGTAAAGTCATACTTTGTTTTTCTGTACTGTGGTATTGGTCTCGTAGTCTTGACTTTTGTGCTGTAGACTGTGGCGAAAGGCATGCGTTGCCTCGGTTGCCTCGTAGGGCAGTTGCAGCTATGTAGCTTTGAAAAATACCCTGGGGAAAACGGGAAATGTCTTATGAGATCCTGTTGGCTTCTTCGCTTGTTTGCGTCATCTTCCTCATAGAGCTCCTATAGCCCATTCATGATTATTTTGCACTGCTGTAGTTGTTGTTTTAACAACAGCCGAAATTGAGGCCTGATTCTGAGCTTGTGCCACAAGATGAGCGCTTCGAATTGTTTCGAGGGGTGTAATATTTTAGCAGTCAGGTTGGTTTTGTTTGTTAACAAGGTCTGGTAGCACGAGGGGTGTTCAGACGGCGCTTTCCGCATCGAGTGTACGGTTCGACAATGGTTGTCCTGCCGAGTTTGTCATTTCTCCAGGAGCCTTGTGTTCGTGCATTCTGGGGGTTCACGGAGGTGACCAGAGAAAGAAATCAGAACTTCGGAGAACTCCGCCTCAAGCGCTGGATGGAACTGCTGACTACCTGCATCATTCCAGCCGAGCCGCGATGAGCCGCTCCTACTTCTGATGCATTTTCAATCAATCAATCAATCAATCAATCAATCAGGTTTTTATTTTCACCAGTACAGCACCCAGTGAAAAAAGGGGGGTGTGGCCGGAGAAAAAGCCGCTTGTTTACGGCTTGACAAAGCTCCGGTCTCCCACACCGGTCGTGACAGGTCGACGCTCAAAGGAAGTAAAATAATTACAATAAAATACACAATCAAACTCATGCGTTTTGATGACGGGGTCCTCAAAATTAAAACATAATTGCAAAACACTCAATGACAGCAACAGACAAATGAAGCATAAAAATTGAAAGACACATAAAAATTGAAAGACACATTTCTGGCGATACTCATGTTATTTCAAAGCCACAGACATATATCATTGCCGTAATTAATGCATGTCTGCTACAAAACGTTCCTGTATATGAGCTTTGGCTTAAGGTCATGACTTCCCTGTGATGACGGTGAAACTTATTTAGTATGTAAGGTAATGTATGACACAGTCGTTGCTGACCGTAGTTGGTGCGGGAAAAACGGTATTTGCCATGGTGGTTGGTAATCTGTAAGAATATACAGATTCACTCCACGTAAGTTTGCTAAACATAAGAAAGAGTCCAAATTTCCTTGTACTGGCCCTTTTGTAGCTTTGGATTACCTTATATGCGTATATGAAAGGAGCTTTTATAAATTTTATTTTTAATGAACAACTCTCTGGTGTGTTCCAGGTAGGGAACAATTTCAACGGCCCGAACTGCTTTCTTCTGTAATAGTGTTAGTTTTGCAGATTCTGGGCAGTGGTGGTTCCCCAAATTAACGAGCAATAATTTAGTTGCGAGTTAAACAATGACTGGTAAAGTAGGCCTTTTTATAGCTTGGGGCAACACGTAACGATGTCTTCTAAGGGGTACCGACAATCTTTTGCAGCTTCGAGCTCAAATGATTAATGGGCTCATTCCAGGTCATGTGCTCTGAAAACACAACGCCGAGAGTGTTCACATGCTTTGCTACATTGATTTTGTAAGGGCCTAGTGTAATAGTATCTGGCAAGGTGGGAAGGAATTCCTGGTGCTCGAAAAAACAACACATTTAGTTTTTGTTTCATTAAGGACAAGGTGGTTCGAGTGCGACCATTCTTTAAGTTTGCAGCAAACTGAGCTAGCCAGGGGCACAATACTTGTTAAATCTTTACCAGGCACAAATACAGTGCAGTCGTTCCGCGTATATAATAACTTGCACTTTTTTTCGAGTTTCGTAATGTCATTGACATAGAATAGAAAAAGAATTGGTCCCAAGATACTGCCCTTGTGGCACCCCCATTTTTAGCTGGTTTTATTGTAGATCTAACGTTATTGATTTCAACGATTTTCTGGCGGCGGGGGTGTTGTTGCGAATCTGTTACGCAAACCGGCTTCAGCGCTGTGGTGAATCACCAAAAACATGCTGCCAGTTGTTCCTCATCGACTTTCCATGACCCGGCGGGTTCACAGTGGCGAACTATGCGGCTACTCAACAATAGCCTTTCAGCGACCTAGTGGCCTCTCAAGCGCCAACCGGACAGCGGGGGTGCTAGCAATAGCATTGCTTGGCGCCCCGCACTGCAATTTTCGAAGGCGTGCCCACTCCTCATTGTCATGCCATTTTTGTGGCGTGTTTGAGGACGCTAGGTCTTCAACAAGCCACCCGACGAATATCACGACACAGGGATGCAAGAGATCTTCATGGTTGTGCAACATCCCCAGGACAAAGGGGTCTCCGACCCCAGGCGGATTGCCACGGCGGCAGCAACCTAGCGCTCACCTTCGCAGGAGAGAAGCGGGTTTCTCGTGCTTGTGTGTGTGTGTGTTTGTGCGTGCGGGCGCTGCTATCAGTGCCACAAATTTTGTGATTGGTTCGTCCTGACGTCAGCCAAGAAACAGGGTGAATGGGAACAGACCCGACGTGCCTATTTAATATCTCGCGCGCAGGAGCGCACTGCCCGTTCTCTGATACCGAGATGTAAATAATTCTATATAGAGATTTCTTCTCCATCAATTTCGCCATCATGACTGCCCCGGCACTACACCTACCTCGGCCCACATCGACCACGCTACCCTGGTTCGCAACAGTACCTCCGAAAGGTACTGACTTTTGATACGGTTCACTGGTACACAATGAGTGAAGCGGAGTGTGCAAAAAAAGACTACTTTGAGAGGTGAGGCATTTTTTTGTGTATATCTTATCTCTCAAAATACTGACATATCAGGTTTATTACTGTAGGAAAATCGATACTACACGGTGATGCTGGGCTGGAAAACGTACCATTCGATATAAAGAATAGCGAGATATTTGTCGTTTACTATTAGAATTTCAGCGATCTGCTAATATAAACCCTCGTATGCAAGACGGGTATGGTTCTATCTGGAAAGTATCCGGAACTACCTAGAAAAGAATCATAAAACATTAGTGCGCTCAAAGAACATACCAATGAGAAGTTTTATGTCAGTGTACGCGCCGTGATAACAATACCTGGGAGATTTATAACCCATTCCTCGGTATGTTAAACGAATGGTCTGCCGTAACGATACAGGCAGCAAAAAAAGTAACGGAAGGACGTCGTCGCAACAGTCGTCGCAACCCACTGTTAAACCTCGACCACAAAATGCTGTTTAGCTCTCTTTGGAAACTGTAGTTTAAATGGTCACTGACCGGAAATAGCTAGTTCGGCTCGGGCGAAAGTGTAGGTGCCCCGAAGCCCTGTCAGCGCTTATTCGGCGCCGAAAGATGCTTTAACTGTTGAGAATTTACCAATTAAAAAAGCATTTCATAACTTGCGCCATTTTAGGACGTTTCGCGTGACGTAAACGGTTGCGGAAGCGAGTGGGAGCCTGGTATGGTCTACCAGGAAAATTGAAACATACCGAATGAACCATCGCGACCGTGAACTCGGTGGTCTTTTGCCGTGAACTCGGCGCATATGACAAAACAACTTGCACAACCTACACTTCCGTTCCCTGCCGCACTGTGTGCGTCAATCTTGGGGCCGCAACAATACGTGAGATGGTATTTAAACTACGTCAATGTGCCACATAGGTTTTTACTTTACCTACAAAACGTCCAGCGATGAGCGCAAGCGCCGCGCGAACGACGACAGATGTACTTGGCATAACAGTGTGGCGCCATCAGTTGTTGTAAATTGTAACAGGGGGAAAGGCAAACTGGTGAGGCGAGCTACGCTAAATATGTGGGACCTGTTATTACGGCATCGGTTAAATGTTTTGCGAGGGGAGTTGCCAACTAGCCCCTCTGTCTGAAATGTGCCTAGAGATTTTACGATCGCCAAAACCCTACTAAAAACGACTTTGCGCCAGTATAGAATAATAAACACGCATCATTTTAGATAAGTACGAACCGTAGTGCAAGCAACAGCATCATCGTCATCATCTCCAGCCTATCAACGCCCTCTTCAGAGCAAAGGCGTCTGCCATGGATCTCCAATTATCCCGGTCATGTGCCAACTGCGACCAATTTATCCCAGCAAACTTTTTCATCTCATCTGCCCAGCTAACTTTCTGCAGCACCGTACTTCGCTTACCTTTTCTAGGGATTCACTCTATTACCCTTAATGACCAACGGTTATCTTGCCTTCCTATTACATGCCCTGCCCACGTACATTTCTTCTTAATTTCTACTAATTTGTCATTGCGCGTGATTAACACACATTTGTTCCCTGACCTACTCCGCTCTCTTCTTGTCCCTTAATGTTTCACCTACCATCTTCCGTTCCATTGTTCGCTGAGTCGTCCTCAATTTATTTGATCCCTTTTAGTGAGCCTCCAAGTTTCTTGCCCCGTAGGTGAATACCGGTAAGATGCAGCTGTCATACCCTTTCTTCTTCAGGGACTTAGGTAGGCTGCCCTTCAATATCTCAGAATGCCACCCGAATGCACTCCACCTCTTTTATATACTTATAATTATCTCTGCCCTTTGGTGGGGATCCAGGGTCACAACTGGGCCTAAGTTGATATATTCGCTTACCACTTCCACTGCATCGCCACCTATCTCAAGTCGCTCTGCTGTCACGAGGTCATTGATCGTTAATTTATTTTTCTGCATATTAATTTTCAGGCCCACGATTCTACCCTGTTTGTCCACTGCGGTAAGCATGCTTTGCAATTCGTCCCCCGAGTTAGCAAGGCAACGTCGGCAGCAATGCTGAGGTTACTAAGGTATCCTCCATTAACCCTTTCTACCACCTCTTCCCAGTCTATTATCTGAACACTTCTTACAAACATGCTGTGATTGTGTCTCCTTGTATGACGCCCTTCCTTATAGGTATTTTATGGCTCTGCTTATAGAGGATGATGGTAGCTGTTGACCCATTGTAACTATCCTCTAGTATTCTTACATAATGATAGTCTACACCCTGGGTCCGTATGGCTGAATGACTGCTGAGGATTCGGCCGAGGGAAATGCTGTCTCACAATCTATGAAGGCTATATATATGGGTTCAGTATACTCCGCGCACTTCTCGATCACGTGATCGATTGTGTGAATATGGTGCATTGTTGTATGGACTCTACAAAACCCTGCTTCTCCTTTAGGTTGGCTAATATCTAAGGTGGCAGAAATTCTCTTAGTGATTACCTTGGTAAGTACCTTGTAGACGACTGACAGTAAGCGGATCAGCCTGTCATTTTTCAAGTCCTATATGTAACCTTTTGTATGGATTAGGATCCCAAGATTCAGATACACTCGCGGTCATTGGGCATTGCGAGTACTGGTTTGCCAGTTTTACCAGGACAACTTGCCCGCCTTCCTTCAACAAGTCTGCGGTTTTCTGATCTTCACCAGGTGATTCGCCCACTTTCATTTCTTTCAAAGCCTTCCTTGCTTCTTCTGAAGTTGCTGGTGGGATGTCTATCTCCTCTGACGGTCTTCGTAGCGCCACACGAGCTCTAACTGCACCTCGTCGACCGGACTTCCCTAGCAGACTCGTTCGCCGGGGGGAGGGCTTGCTGCGAAGACAACCTGTTGCTGTAGCCCTTTCTCCTTCTGTTACCCTAGAGTGGCCTCCACGCTACCATGCCCCGTTCGCACAGAACTGCCTCTTTTCCACGGGTCCTGCCGTAGATGCGGAAACATAACATTTGCTGTGAAGGTGGCCTTCATTGGAAGCGGCCAAAACACGACACATTCAAGGCACAAGGCTCGACCACCTTGGCAGACCGCCTGACCTTCATCGGTGGAGATAGGGACCCCACCATCGCCCCCTTGTTGCCTTTCTTCGCGAAACGAAAGTTAATCTATACTGGTGACATCGCATTTATGTCAACAGTCTTACTATCGCAATAAAAACTACTTTCTCGTTTGAAATTATTCTGGATGTTCTGGCTAGTGTACGGATCTCTGTAGAACTCCTCGGCTACTATGACTATTTTATCCCTGTTTGTGATGACATTTCCTTGCTTTTATTCAGGTGCATACATATGATTTTGAGCCACACTTGAATCATGAACCGGGGGTAAAAGAGAAGGTACCCTTCACCCCGAGCAGTACGAATGGCATTGGCTACCACCCCCAAGCGCAAGAAACAAAAATACCTCAACGTAAATACCCAAGAAAGTGGCGGAGATGGTGACAAGCTAATCAAGGTCCTCTAAGAACGCTACCTACAAACAGAACATGTAAAACATCTAACCCCGCAAGAATATACGGGTCTCAACAATGAAGAGGTGGACAGGCCCTTCTCACTCTCGAAACTCGGGTATGCAATCGACGAGAGTAACAAGAGGAGTTCCCCTCGAAAGGACGCCATCACGTATAGGCTACTTACAAACATGAGCGACAAAGCGGTGCAGACTCTCCTTGAGCACATCAACGCAGCTTGGGAGAGATCGCAGCTTCCTGCGTAATGGAAAGAAGCAGAAGTTCGCTTCATCCCTAAACCCGGAAAAGCTCCAGCCATTGAAAACATGAGACCAATCTCTCTAACGTCATGCCTTGGGAAGGTCATGGAGAGAATGGTGCTCCGTCGACTTTAAACACACCTGGAGGACAAATCAAATGCCAAGGACTACGTTCGGTTTCAGGAAGCATCTTTCCACTCAAGATGTAATGCTTCAGCTTCAGGAGCTGGTCGTCAAGAAGGCCAGAAGGAACAGCCCCAGGGCGATCCTGGCCCTCGACTTGAAGGGCACGTTTAATAATGTCCCGCATGCAAGCAATATAACAAGCCTCAACGAAACGAAGTGTGGCGCCCGCACATTCGGATACTTCAAGAACTTCCTGGCCTCTCGAATGGCACAATATCAGTGGGCAATGAGAAGTCAGAACCTATTGAGCTAGGTGAACGTGACACCCCTCAAGGGGCTGTCCTGTCACCACTTCTCTTTAATTTGGCTCTCTTACCGCTACCACGCCTCTTACACCAAATAGAGGGGATCGGGAACGCTTTTTATGGGGATGACATTACAATATGGACGGAGCGAGCGGGTTCCGACGGCTGGACAGAGGAGACCCTCCAGGCGGCAGCGCTGACTCTACACAAGTACGCAAAGACCTGCGGACTTAGCTCGTGCCGCAAAAGTCAGAGCTCCTCGTGGTCCAACCCGGCAAACCCCGCTAGACGCCCCCTTCAGACATCTCCATCCAAATCGAAAACGCCGAAATAAAATCGACGGACAAAAGTCGTATCCTTAGGCTGATTCTACAGAAAACGGAAAGGCACACGCTGCGGTCGATAAGATCAAGAACAGGGCGGAGAAGATCCTCGCTATGCTGCGAAGGGTATGCACCAGGAATAGGGGCCTGAAAAAAGAAGACGCCCTGTGGCTGGTGCAAGCGTTCATTAAATCCAGAATAACATACTCTGCCCCATATCTTAACCTCAGTAAGACCCAGAAGTCTACACTTGGCACCATCATCCGAAATGCCACCAAACAAGCCCTAGGTATACCAGTATACTCGTCGACCCAGCGCTTACAGGCCCTGGGCATGCACAACCCGGTTGACGAACTCATCGAGGCCCATCTATCCAGTTAGCATCTCCGCCTGTGCCAAACAATCCACGGCCGCGCGGTGCTGGGCAAGGTAGGCTGGCGCAAGGAACAAGCCACGATAAAGGTGACCATACCGACAGAGTGGGAGAGGTCTCTAAACACCAAGCCCCTACCCCGGAACTTGGCCCCGGGAAAGGATGACGGAAGGAGACAAGCTCGTGCCAAGGCGATGACCCAGAGATTACGTCAAGACACCGGAGTGTTCTATCTGGATGCCTCACATGCGAAAGGAAGCAACCGCGCTGCGGTGGTGGTCACCGACGAAGAAAGGCTGGTCACCAGCGCTGCGGTGAAGTCCAAGGACACAACGGCGGCCGAGGAGGTGGCCATAGCCCTGGCGCTCGTCCAACCGGGCGTCGAGGTAGTGGTTACCGACTCGAAAAGAGCGTACTGCGGCTTCACGAAAGGGGTGATCGCCTCAGAGGCAGCCGCAATTATATCCAAGAGTAGGGCACCAGGGCGAGCCATAGACCTCACGTGGTTGCTTGCACATACAAAGGTGGCCGGCAACGTTATCGCTGACTACCACGCCCGAGCAATGACTCTCCGGGCAGGGCAGGACACCGGCACCCCAACCCCGATGCTAACATACATAAGAGATAACGCACGAGTACAGAGAACAGTGGTGTACCCTCCCTGAGCCGCATCGCGCCCTGACCAGGGACCAGTAAACAATAATCAGGCGAACTCAGGCGGGGTCGCTCGCGCACCAAGTCCTACTACATAAATTCTATCCAGAAAGAGAGGAGGACAAATGCCTATTCTGCTCAGAGAACGCTGGCACTCTTGCACACATTATCGCCGAGTGAACTATACTCAAGACACCCATACCTCCCACCCCCGATTTCCCCCAACCCCACTCCACGAGCGATGGGAGACCTTGCGGTCCAGCCCCGCCCTGCCAACCCAGCTTGCACTGGCGGCCAGTGGCCAGGAGTTGCTGGCTGCATACGGGTTCCGAGACAAGGAAACCGCCCCGTCCGGCATCTGAGACACCGTCGTATCGAGCTCAAATAAAGTTTCTACTACCACTACTACTACCACCCGGCGGGCATTTTTTCTCATCTTTCTTTATCTCTTTCCAAATCCTTTGTCTTTTTCAATGACCCACTACGTTCTCCCCTTTGCTTTCCGAGGTTTTCTTGACAGCCAACACTTATTGTCTCTCTCTCTCTCTTCTCTCTCTCTCTCTCTCTCTCTCTATATATATATATATATATATATATATATATATATATATATTGTAATAAACGAACGTCCGATTCCTAGGACGCCATGTTTATTCTCTGCCAAAACGCGCTCCCCGCTTCTTCTTCCTTCGCTTCCAGTCGGCCGCCGTCCTCCTTTGTTTGGTAGTTGATTGGCCGGTGAGCTTGCCCCGAGGTTTTCCTTCGCAATGTTTCACGTCTCTACACTCGGCCACACTGCGAAGACGCCCCGCAGCAATTTCTTGGTGTGGGTCCTGGGCTCTCGCGGCTCTGTTTATCTTGTCTTTTCGGGCTTGTGCCTGGGCTACATTGTCCTTTGTTGACGGGGAATCCATCCAGAAAAACCGTCCTGTGCGCTGAACAGGCGCGTCATACGGTCCTTGCAGTAGGTGTCAGTGAGGTTGGTTTTGCCTCTATTGTAGATTTGGTCATTGTTTTGTTTGAAAAGTGAGTCTGCATTAGCTTCAGCGTCCTTGCCTCCTGTGGGTTCGTCGTGGTCTGCTACAAAAACTGTCGCTGAAATGTGCTCATCTGCGACAGCTGCATCCTTGTTTGCTTCACGCCTTTCGTCACCCGTTTGAAGGCTTGGTGCAGCGTCGTTGCTGATTTCGGGTGGCATGTCTTTGCATTCATCCTCCTCGGGCAGAACTGAAAGGTCAGCTTGTTCCTTAGCAGAGATCTCAGAAGCATGAGGGGATGAGTTGCTCGGTGTTCGGTTCTCTATTGTCGTTTTTCAGCCGCTGAGGATAAGATGAGCTCCCTGGGATAGTTCGTGTCACACGGCGAAGGTGGCTCACAGGCGAGAAAGGCCGGTATCAGCAGAGAGGAAACCACAGGCAGGTCATCGGCTTGGTACGGAGACTCGGCACACGGGGCTCCTTCTTCAGTCCCAATTGTGGTCACCTTGCTGGTTGCCTCCTCCTTCACCGCCATATCACGCAGTTCAGGACCAGGGCCAGGAGTTTCCGCTAGGGTCTGCGTCGAGGCTTGCAGGTGAGGCTCCTGTGCCGGCAGCGTTGCTCCATGCTGCAGACGCACAGCCAGACGGACAAAGGCTTGTGGGCTCAAATCCGGTGGCTGCACAGTCAAGACTGCAGCTAGAACGGGGTCGGCCAGGCCATATATGACGTACCGCCTCGCAACAGGAGACGCCCAGGCGAAGTCGCAGCCTGCGAGAAGGCGGAGCTTGTCGTAGATGTAGACCGCGACGTTCTCGCTAGGGCCTTGCAGGCGGGCACGCATTTCCATGAAGCGAGAGTCGTAGTTGGCTGACAATCCACTGAACGCCGTGATTAATGCCCCGCTCCAGCTTTCCCAAGTGGGATGAGAGTGGCCTTCGTAAAGGTGCCACGCTCGGGCAGCGTCGCGCAGGCGTTCTTGTGCAACGAACAGTTTGGTGTGATCGGGCCAGGCGTGATGGGTAGCAAGGGCGTCGATAAGCTTTACCCAAGAAACAGCATCGTCCTGGAACCCTCGGAAGACGGGGACGCCCGTGTGGCCGGGTGATGGAAACGGGCTGGGAATTACGTCGCAAAACTGGCGACACATTTCTTTGAGGGCCTGGACAGCCCAAGAAGGTTGGCTGGCGTTCGCATCAGCGGTCGTCATTGCGAGAGGTTGGTCACTCACCAAAGTCCGCAGTGACCAAAGTCCGCAGAAATCAAGGCGCGAACAGCGGACGCAGCGGCGAGTCAAGAAGACGTCGGCCGCTGGAGAAGGTGGCGCCCAAGGCTGGCTCGCCTGGGGGCTGGGCTGTCGTTGCGTTCGGCGCTCGTTCCGGGACCAGGATCCCACTGATGAACTCGGGCAGCAGGGCTGGAAGGCGTGACAGGCCTTGGCCGCTGCTGAGGGAGAGCAGGTCCGGAGGCTGAGTCGCCTCGGGGCTTGAAGGCGTGTCGGCTGCGCCACTTGTAATAAACGAACGTCCGATTCCTAGGACGCCATGTTTATTCTCTGCCAGAACGCGCTCCCCGCTTCTTCTTCCTTCGCTTCCAGTCGGCCGCCGTCCTCCTTTGTTTGGTAGTTGATTGGCCGGTGAGCTTGCCCTGAGGTTTTCCTTCGCAATGTTTCACGTCTCTACACTCGGCCACACTGCGAAGACAATATATATATATTTATATATATAAATTTATATATATATATATCTACACATTCAAATGGGGTTTATTGACAAAGGTTGCTGTGCAGGCGCAAGATAAGCAGGGCACAGTCCGAGCACAGTCGATAATTGGAGAAGGCAGCCCGAGGGAACGCTGTCGTTTTAGGCGATGACGGTGCGGCTTCCACATTCGGCTTCTGCTACCGATGATGATAAGGTGGCGCACATCCCCCGCAAGGGATTGGCGCTGATCCTGATTCTTCCGGTGAACGTTGCCAATCTTCTGCATTTCAATCACCCCCTGGCCAAAAGGGTACCCACCCTGGCGACTCGTAAAAGGGTTTTAGACGTTACACATGCACTGTTTCGCGACCACGGCGCCGGAGATCCTGGGGAGGTGTTAGGGGCTCGACAACGCAATTGACAGGGGAAGTCTGTTCAATGACGAGGTAAGGGCCTTGATAGTTTGAGAGGAATTTCGAGGAGAGACCAGGAGTCCGAGTTGGTAACCAGAACCATACATGAGAATCAGGGACGAAGCTCGGCACGGACTTGCCATCAATGAGATTTTTGGCGGCCGTGTTCTTTCCCGGTAAAAGAGCGAAAAAGTTGCCGGCATTCTTCTGCTTGATTGGCGGCCTCAGAGACTGGAGCCCACTCTGATAGATAGGGACGATATGGGAGAATGGTGTCCAGCATACACTGTGGCTCACGCCCGTATAAAAGGAAAAATGAAGAGAACCCAGTTGTAGCTTTAATGGCGGTGTTATAGGCGTACGTCACGTGGGGAAGTACCAGGTGCCAATTTTTATGATTGGACGCCACGTACTTAGACAACATATCTCCAAGGGTGCGGTTAAAGCGCTCTGTTAGACCACTGGTCTGCGGGTGGTAAGCAGTGGTCATGCGATGGGTGACATGGCGTTCTTTAAGAAGCGCCGAAATGACGTCAGGCAGAAAGACACGGCCCCGGTAACTGAGCAGTTCTTTAGGGGCACCGTGACGAAGTATAAATCGATGCAAGAGAAATGATTCAACGTCACGTGCCGTGGCAGTTGGTAGCACACCGGTTTCTGCATACCGTGTTAAGTGGTCAATGGCCACTATAGCCCAGCGGTTTGCTGCGGCTGTGCAAGGTAATGGGCCGTACAAGTCAATGTCAACACGGTCAAATGGCTTGGCCGGGCAAGGGAGTGGTTGCAAAGGACCGCTCAGATGAGGCACCGCGCCTTTTTTTGTTGGCAGTCTTGGCAGGACCGGACGTATTTGAGCACAAATCTGTACATCCCACGCCAAAAGTAAAGAAGGCGCAAACGTTGGTAGGTTTTGAGCAGACCGCCATGACCGCACGTGGGATCGGAGTGGGAAGAGGCACACACATTAGATCGCAAATGTAGAGGGATGACAAGTAACCATTTGCGGCCGTCCGTGTAGTAGTTGCGGCGAAAAAGTAGCTCATCGTGTACCGCAAAGTGTAATGCTTGCCTACGCAGAGCCCCCGTCGTAGCGGCCCTGGAAGGATTGGATAGGCAGGTGATGAAGGAAGCGATCCAGGGATCCTTCCGTTGCTCGGCTGCCATACCGGGCACCGAAAGGGAGAGCAGGTCACCCGACTGTTTCGCAAGGTCAGAAGGAACTGGTGAACAGGACAGAGCGTCGGCATCAGAATGCTTCTGACCGGACCTGTATATAACGCGTATGTCGTATTCTAGTAGGCGAAGCGCCCATCGCCCAAGACGACCTGCCGGATCATTTAACGACGCCAACCAGCAAAGGGTGCGGTGGTCAGTGACCACATCAAATGGTCGGCCGTATAGATATGGTCGAAACTTAGCAGGCGCCCAGATGATGGCCAAGAACTCCTTTTCGGTTACCGAATAATTCGCTTCAGCTTTTGTCAACGTGCGGCTCGCATAGGCAACAACATATTTATCAACACCACGTCTTCGTTGCAAAGCACGGCCCCTAGGCCAACTCGACTGGCGTCACTGTGAACTTCAGTAGGCGCTGTAGGATCGAAGTGTCGAAGTACGGGTGGCGAAGTGAGCAGACGACCCGGAGTCTCAAACGCGTAGTCGCAAGCTGGGGACCAGTCAGGTAAGTCGCTGGCACCACCAAGGAGTTTTGTCAATGGCGCAATGATAGAGGCAAAGTTGCGGATGAAATGTCGAAGTATGAACAAAGGCCTATGAAGCTCCGAAGAGATTTGTAGTAGTAGGCTTCGGGAACTCGGCCACTGCACGGAGCTTCGCTGGGTCGGGTGGAATGCCGTCCTTGGTGACGACGTGGCCCATTGTAGTTAACTTCCTCGTGGTGAAGTGGCACTTTTTTAGGTTCAGTTGGAGTCCAGCTCCAAAAAGACAGATTAAACCTGTTCTAGGGGCTGAAGGTGCGTCAGAAAATCGGCAGAAAAATTACAATGTCGTCTAAGTAGCACAAGCAATTTTTTCACTTGAGTCCCCTCGAGTGCCCTCAGAATATTGTCCATCATGCGTTCGAATGTTGCTGGGGCGTTACAGAGACCGGACGGCATAACAATGAATTCATATAATCGATCATGGGGTTTGAAATGGCGTTTTCGATCGATCAGCGTCCGCCATAAGTACCTGCCAATATCCGGATCGCAAGTCAAGACACGAGAAAAACTCGGCCCCCTGCAAGCTGTCCAGAGCGTCATCGATGCGTGGGAGCGGATAGACGTCTTTGCGTGTGATATTGCTGAGGTGACGGGAGTCCACGAAGAAGCTATTGGATCCATCCTTTTTTGTGACGGGCACGACGGGAGATGCCCACGGGCTGCTGGAGGGTCGAACAATTCCACGCTGAAGTATGTTGTCCCCATGCTGCTCGATGGTGCGGTGCTCGGCTGTGGAAACGCGATTAGGCCGCTGCCGAATGGGGGCATGGGTACCAGTGTCGATGGTGTGCTCGACTGCAGATGTGAGGCCAAGTGCACTTTTGGACAAGTCGAATGACGATTGAAATCATTGAAGCAGTGCCAAAAGTTGGGCTTGCTGGGTAGCGTCTAGACCATCGTCAACAGAGGCAAGAAAAACATCAGTCGATTGTGCCGGCCCAGGCGGACATGGGTCAAGTCCGTCAACCTGAACCTGACGAATGCGGTCCGGAATGTCTATCACACGACTAGGATGTATGTATTCTAAGCTGTGATGTGTTTCACTCTCCAAAAGGGCGCGTGGCACCGAAGACACGTTAGTGACGAACATGTTGCCCGTTCCTGCGCTGAGAGTAAGAACGGCAGACGGCGCGGGAAAGCATTTGTGGCGGAGAAACACCTCAGAAGGCGTAAACAGCGCCTTGGCGTAAGTCGTGGATGAGCAGCGCACAAGCAAACAAACAGAATAATAGGCCGGGACGTCGGTGACAGGTGCCATGACGAGTTTGGTAGTGGCGGCACATTTGCTGTCATCAAATAGTGCGTCACAAAAAGAAAACTCAAATTCTGCGCGCACAGTCCATCACTGCATTATGACGCGAAAGGAAGTCCCACCCTTATATGACGTCGTGGGAACACGCCGGTAGCACAATCAATTCAATGAAGTAGAGTGCGTCCTGAATAACGACTCTAGCCGTGCAAACGGCCATTGGCTCAATATAGTGCGTGCTTGCGGCTCAGAGCGACAGTCCATGCAGAGGCGTCGTGGGTCTGTGCAATTAACGGCATAGATCGGCTTTGATGACAGAAACAGCAGCTCCAGTGTCTACGAGGGCGACAGTGCGAAAACTTTCTACGGTAACGTGGTTAACATTGGTAGGGGACGGAGGAGGATGAGGCCTTGTACTTTTCGATGCCAACGCAGTTCTTAGCTCGGGAACTGCGGCGACTAGTTTTCCGTGTCATCGGGACCAGGACGACATCGCATCGGAGAAAGCGAGCGACGGCGTGGGGAAGATGAACGGTGGTCAGTAAATGTGGTGGGATCTTAAGAGCGAGGTGCAGACGGGGAACAAATTTGCGGCTAGGCTTGAGCCGATGGCGGAAAACCGGCATGTGTGGCGTCCCACAGTGACGACGGATGGCGGCGGCAGTAGCGTGCTACGTGCCCAGGTACTCCACAAGCAAAGCAAATAGGACGATTATCCGGAGTACGCCATTGACCACAGGCCTGGGGATTGAACCGTGGAGGCGGAGGCACAGTTGAGACAGCTCGAGGTCGCACTGGGAACGTCGGCAGGTACGTCAGGGCTGACTCCGGCAATGGTCACGCGGCGATGTCGGCGTATGTGGTTGGTGCGGCAATCGGCACGTATTGCGGAAAAGGCCGAAGTGCTTCCGTAACTTGATCTCGGATCACATGCTCGACAGAAGGTCCTAGCGTCGACACAGGCTTTGCCGTGGCAGGTAGAAGGAACAACTGACGGGCCACCTCCTCCCGCACGAAGTCTTTGATTTGCGAAAGCAACGAAGGATCGGCGGGCACCGCTGACAAACTTGCCACACAGTTATCCTGTGCAAGAGATCGTCGAGTGAGGGACCGTTGCCTCCGTAACTTATCGAAGCTTTGGCACACGTTCATGACTTCTGTGACGGTCCGTAAGACCCTCGACAAAAGCATTTGGAAGGTGTCGTCATCTATTCCTTTTAAGATGTGCTTGATCTTTTCAGCTTCTTGCATAAAGGGGTTGACGCGCCGACACAGGTCGAGGACGTCTTCAATAAACCTTGTGAGGTTTTCACCGGCCTGCTGGGCTCGTAAGGGCAAGCGCTGCTCTGCTTGAAGCTTGCGTACAGCTGGGCGGCCGAAAACCGCAAGTAATTCGTCCTTGAACTCTGCCCATGTCTTAATGTGACACTGGTTATTCTTGTACCATAGCTCAGCGACGGTGGTCAGGGGGAAGCTCACGTTATTGAGTTTGAAAACGTCGTCGCACCGGTTGTACGCGCTCACCCGCTCATAGGTTGCGAGCCAATCTTAGCCAAAAGGCCGAGAAGCGACGTACGGCGTACACTGAAGGTTTTTGGCAAATCTTGTCCAGTCTCCCTAAGTAGGTATCGTGGGCTGAACAAACACGCGCCGGGGTTGCTGGGTGGTCGCAGCGAAACGCAGACAGCAATTTTTTCTTTGCTAGCCATTACGTGGTTTCTTGCTTTTCCTGCACACCTTGTTAAATTGGTATCCCTAGTTTGACAAACGGGCTCAGAGTACGCTGGTCAGTCGTCGCGAGGCACGCACACATGAGCGCTAAAAATTTATTTCGTTTTCTTAACTGCCGGCGGCCGCCGCGAAGCTCTCGCTCACTTGCGCGTGCTCATGGGTGGACGCTCGGCAGTTTCATGGTATTTTTAACTGCGGTCATAAAAAATTACGACTTGCTAAACAGATTCACTGTTAAACCAAAAACGAACCTGTGGTTCGGGGAAGCCCGCCGACCTGACCAGTAAGCGCAAGCGTTAAAGGGGTTTGGGCATTAGTTTATGCAGGTTCCCCAAACTGATATATTCTCGGGTTCATAGAAAGTTGTCTCTACTACCCTACTTGTTCCTTACTTAGGGTTAAAAAGAAACACATACGCACTCAAGCCCACAGACTTAGCTTTTGTTTACACTTGGAGCTCTTTTGTATACGCACATACTATCCTTTTTATGTATAAACCACTGCTACTTATAAGTAGAACATCGTCTGCAACTATTTTTTAACTACTATACCCAGCCCAAAAAGTACCCCCTAGATGCGGCAGCTGTGTGCAAATGGCCTTAAAGTTGATTCAATACTCGTACAAAAATATAGCATCTACCCTGGATCACCCAGTTTCATCGTAATGGAGAATTACGCCGCTGATTTTAACTCTACTTTTTATTCCCTCCGCAAAATCGTCAGATAACGCTTATCCTAGGCACGACGACATTTTAGCACACTCAGACACTTGTAGGAAAACAATATAGGGGCGACAAATAACAACCATCAGCAAATAGCATGAAGTGACAGGACGCAAGGTCCGCCCTTCCGGGGATTGGAACGACCACAGCATGTGGCAGCTGACCGACTTCAGGATTTGGTAGCACCACCACAGCACAGTCCTGGACTTGGGCACACGAGAAAAGGATAGCTTCGATTGCAGCAGGTGGGACTTTGCGGTCTCGGCAGTGAATGATTTCGATAAGGCGCTCTTCCAAGTACAGCCATTCATCTTCGTCGTAGTAGCACACGTCTCCCACGCCATAAAACGATACCGGTAAGCAATGCGGGGTCAGCCGGTCCGCTACCGATACAACATAAACTCGGCATCTGGGCCACCGCGTGGGCTATGCCATCAAGAATAGTAGAAGGAAAGATACACAACAGAACTTTTGTCTTGTTTGTTTTCTCTAACCAATTAAGGTTGTTTTCTATCAAGCAACAGCATCGTACGTCGAGTGATTTTTTTAATGTTATCCCTTCAAGAAAGGCGTATACTTTGTTTTACTCATGTCTTTGAGTAGCGAATTTCACTGTTCGATCTGTCAGCAAACATACCCGGCTCCTGTGAGTATTGTCACGTGGCCAAAGACGATGCAGTTGTCTTCAAGGAAACCAAGTTTATTGGAGCGAACTAGTGCTCCCCTAAAAACTCAAAAGAATAAAGAGGCGACGAAGCAGCGGTCAACAAATTGACTTGCGGAGGCGATTGTCGTCGAAAGGAAATGCCGCAGCGTCTCCTCCGCCGGCTTTTAAAGACCACAGTCTTTGTTGGCCTACTTAAACCGAGACATTTTGGTCTGTCTGTATGTCTGTCTGTCTGTCTTGTCTGTCTGTCTGTCTGTCTGTAATTCAATTCAGCCATTCGGCCAAAGTAAAATTGTTATTGAGCAATAGTCCTATATCACTCACAGCCAAATGTGAACGTCCAAGCCTGGTTTATATGTTCATACTTGTCAACTTTGTTGAACAAGAACAAGACATTACGCAAATATAAGACAGGAAATTAGTACACAAGGGATATTTATGGTGTTAATTTATTAAAAAATTTATGAATGCTTGGTTTTTTGATAAAAAATGATATTCAATATCTACTGCAGAAAACCGCAGCCTCCTAGCGGCATATGAAAAATCACACGGCAATAGCAACGAAAGGTTCCACTAGCTAGGTGCCAGGTTCTGCTTGGAACGCACGTGGAGCACGGCGACGCGGTTCTATAAAGCATTTAGTCGGCCGCCTCCATTCACGCGCATCCCCGCCGTACTGCAGCGCTGGCATCGAGGAACCGGGCCTGTAGCAGTGGAACGCGGTAAATTCAAATCGCTTTGCGCAAACCTTTAGTATGTTTACCTTGGGATGAGCACGACGGTGCAGGAATAGCATGAGATGTGAGCGGGAAAGCAAAGGGGGGCATTTCCTTGGCAAAGGTCTACAAAGACTATCGTCTTTTGACGACATTTGCAACGAAAGGAGCAGATACGCGGCCAACTTTTTGTCTTTCGGCGCGAGTGTTTCTGGAACCATCGATTCACATCCAGAACATTGTAGATCAGAGAAAATTATTCTGGGCTAGCGACGTTAGGCGAAGCAGTCTGCTTGTCTGAATAAGATAGCCCGTGCGGCCTAAAAATAAAGAATAGAATACGCGCTTCGCATGGGACACAGATAACAGAGAAGGGCGCGGCGGGGCATTGAAAACAAACAATAAATAAACAAAACCGTACTTTGTTCGCGGCATTACCCCCCCTCTAAGAGTGCATCGACCCGATGCTAAATTAAAACGACAGTCCCAACAAACAGCAACAACAAAACAACAACACAAAAAGTGCGTCATCTTGCGACGTACGGTTGAGGCGAACCAGGTTGACGACTTCGGGTCGCGTGCGTCGCCGTGATGTGCCGGAATCACCATTGAGGATCACTTCGTAGGTTAATTTGGCCAACACATTCATAGAGTCTGGTAGGGTTCGAAATACCGTCGCACAAGCTTCTCACTGAGTCCGCGTCGTCGGATGGGAGTCCAAACCCACACACGATTCCCTGCTTGGTACTCGGCGTCTCGGCGTCGGAGGTTGTAGCGGCCGGCATCCATCCGCTGCTGTTCCGTTATACGAACTCGAGCGAGCTGCCGGGCCTCCTCCGTACGTTCTAGGTAATCTGGGACGTCGGCGTTGCGGTCGTCATGCTCTAAATGCGGAAACATGGAGTCGAGCATCGTAGTCGGCCGTCTTCCATAGACAAGCTCGAACGGTGTCATCTGCGTAGTCTCCTGGGTCGCTGTGTTGTACGCAAACGTGACATACGGGAGGACTTCGTCCGAAGTCCTAGGTTCAACGTCGACGTGCTTAGACAGCATGTCCGCGATGGTCTTGTTCAGACGTTCCGTAAGTCCGTTCGTTTGGGGTGGTACACCATCGTTCTTCGGTGATCCGTGTTGCTGTAGCGTAAGATTCCTTGCATCAGCTCCGCAGTGAAGGCCGTTCCGCGGTCCGTGATTAGGACTTCAGGGGCTCCGTGTCGCAGCAAAACTTGGTTAATAAAGAACTTTGCGACTTATTGTGCAGTCCTCCTCGGAAGAGCGGCCATCTCTACGTAGCGCGTCATGTAGTCTGTCGCTACGACAATTCACTTGTTCTGGGACCGTGACCTAGGGAACGGGCCGAAAAGCTCCTTTCCAATCTGTTGGAAGGACCTCGATGGGACAGCGATTGGCTGTAAAAGTCCGGCGGGTCTCATCGGCGGCGTTTTTTGTCGCTGGCAGTCACGGCAGCTCCGGAGGGGGGGGGTGACGTGAGAGGTAATGCCCGGCCAGTAGCACCTCGCCTTGATTTTTGCAATAGTGGGAGCTGTGGCGAGATGTCTGGAAGCCGGGTCGCCGTGGCACGCTTCCAAAATTTCGTCACGGAGGCCCGCGGGGTTGACAAGAATGTAATTCGCTTTTATTCTGGGGCTGAAATTCTTCCTCACAAGGACAGAGTTTCTCAGGCTGAAACCAGATAAGCTGAGTTTGAAGGTCGTAGGAACGGCAACGTTGCATCCTTCGAAGTAGTCGATTATGACGCGTAAGTCGCGGTCGGCATTCTACTGGGCGGCTAGGTCGCTCTCCGTCACAATTCCGAAGAACGCGCTGTCTATATGAGAGTCTTGTGGTGGTGGGTCGACGGGGGCGCGGGACAGGCAGTCGGCGTCGGAGTGTTTCCTGCCGGATTTAGTGACGACTGTAACGTCGAACTCCTGCAGGCGCAAGCTCCACCGCCCAAGACGGCCAGAGGGTTCCTTCAAATTGGCGAGCCAACACAGCGCGTGGTGGTCTGACACAACCTTGAATGGTCATCCCTACACGTATGGGAGAAATTTTCAAAGTGCCCATATAACAGCCAGGCACTCTTTCTCAGAGGCAGAGTAGTTTTCTCCTCCTTCGACAGACCACGGCTGGCATAGCCGGTTACCTTTTCGCAACCGCTTTGCTTTTGGACAAGGACGGCACCCAAGCCTATATCACTGGCGTCCGTGTGCATTTCTGTTTCGGCGTTATCGTCAAAATGAGCGACCACGGGCGGGCTTTGGAGGCGTTTTTGAAGCTCGCAGAATGCCTTTTCTTGGTCGTTTTCCTAGCTGAAAGGGGTGCTATCTCTTGTCAAGCACGTGAGTGGCTCTGCAAAGCGTGCGACGTTTGCGACGAAGCGCCGGTAGTATGCGCACAACCCGAGAAATCTTCGCACACCCTTCTTGTCTTTCGGCCTTGCGAAGTTTGCAATGGCTTACCTTTTTGCCGGGTCAGGTAGGACTCCAGCGACGTTGACGACGTGGCCCAAGAACTTGAGTTTCTTGTATGCGAAGCGGCACTTTTCAGGATTCAGCGTTAACCCCGACACACGAATGGCCTCGAGTACAGAATCCAACATTGCAAGGTGTAGGTCGGAAGTAAGGGCGAATACCACAACACCATCGAGGTATACGAGGCAGGTGTGCCACTCAGGCAAGCTAGCAGTGTCAATGACTTTATGAAACGTCGCTGGTGCTGTGTACAACCCAAACGGCATCACCTTGAAATCGCATAGGCCATCCGGGGTTTTTCACTTCAATTTGCCGTAGCCGGTGCATCAATGAGAAGTACTTCGCATGGAAGAGGTGGTCGAGGGCTTCGTCGATTCGTGGCAGGGGGTAGACGTCCTTTTTGGTGATTTTGTTCAGTCACCGGTAGTCAACGCAAAATCCTAATGTGCCGTCTTTTTTCTTCACCTGCGCCGGGGCTTTTCGATGGCTGTATAATGTCGTTGCTGGGCATGTCGTCGACTTGAGTCCTGATGGCTTCCCGCTCGTGTGAAAAGACGCGGTACGGTGACTGTCGTGTAGGTGGGGTGCCATATTCGGTTATTATTTGGTGCTTCTCTAGATGTGTTATGTAGGTTTGAGTTCGACTAAAACACTCCCTGCACAGACGCAGCAAAGCCAATAATTTTTTCGTTCTGCTTTCGGTGACGCCGGACGGACGTCGAAGAGATTCGGAAGCTTGAAGGTATCTTTGGGTCCGCGTTTCAAATTCGGGTACCCCGATGACGTCACTTGTTTTTTGCGTTTCTTCGAGGAACGCGTTTGCCGCGCCCTTGTTGAAATGACCGTAATCGTCGGTGAAATTAGTGACCGAAACGTGGGATTGGCGTTGCTTAAAGCGTGCAGTTCCTCTTGCGACAGAGACCCCACGGTCGATAGGCAACCTTTGATCACTGTCTACGTTAGCGTCGACGTCAGGTGCATCATCTTCACAGTAGACTGCGATCATCAAGCTTGCGTGGGGTGGCAGGGTGACATGATCATCGGCAATCCTTACAGCAGCACGGGTGTTCGGGGTTTGGTTCCGGCGTCATGGAGTGATAGCGGGAAAGGTATTGAGTTGGTCTGCAGATATATTTTTGCACGATTGTCCATCAAAATGTCCATTCCAAGAAATTCGTCGCGGGAGGAGTTAGGCAGAACGACGAAAGACGCAAGGTACGTTTTGCCGCCTATGGTGACGCGTGATGTCCACGTTCCACTTGGCGTCAAGAGGTGGCCTCCTTCTGTGCGTATGTGCCGACCTTCCCATCTGGTCATAACTTTTTTCACCTTAGACGCCAATGGCCCGCTCATTACTGAGTAGTCGGCTTCCGTGCCTATGAGAGCGGCTACATCAAAGCCGTCGATGGACAGCTGAACGTCCGACGCTGCCTTCCTCGAGTTCCGGGTGCGTCGTGGCGTCGTATCACTGCTTGTATGTGTTGACGGTCGGGCAATATGCGTCGTCGTCTTCGTCGTATTCTCAGCGGCAGCTTTGGTCATGTCGCGTACGCGTCGCGCCGTTTTGCTGTCGTCGTGTTCGGAAGACACGTCAGGGTTATATTGGGTCGTCGGGTTGAGGGCATGTCGTGAATTATGGTCTTCAGCGAGTCACTGCGTCGTTGGAGGGTTTTCATTTTTCCGTGGTCCTGCAGCTTTACCTCCAGCAGTTGCTGCTTTTAGTTTCCCCCGCGTGGGCTGGGGGACCTTCCACGTGAGAAATCAGTAGTGCTGCGGCGGCTTGGCGACTGATACGGGTAGGGCGACGGTGAACAGGTTGAATCGGGCTGGTCCTCGGTTGGTGTTGAACAGGTAGTCTTCGATCTCAGTAGGGCGCTGGCCTGATCAGGGGCGTAGTGCGTGGACGGAGAAGCCTCGCAAACCGAGCCTCTTGTATAGGCAGCGACGGTAGATGTGGTCGGCCTCTACGCAGTGGTAGCACAGCGAACGATTATCGGGCGTTCGCCACACTTCGGTCTTCCTTGGGGCGGGGGGTTGCACCGCAGGTGGTCGGGCTGGCGACAGGGGCGACGGTACGGAGTTTCGTGATGGTAGGGCGCAGGATGGCGAGGCCGGCGAACAGCAGCCGCGTAGGACATGGCTTGCGGCTCGCGGGGTGCTTCTGGCGTTGTTGATGTACCGAGGGCTTGCTGAACTTCTTCCCTAATCACATCGGTAAGGAAGGCGACTTGCGGCTGCGGCGGCATGGGGAGCAGTTTCCGCAGCTTCTCCCTCCCTAATGCGCGTATAGTCTCACGTAGGCGTCTGCCGAAACCGGCATGCTGTCGACGTAGTTCGCATTGGCCGCGCCAATAAAGTTGCGGTCATACTGCTTAGCACGCATTTGGAGAGCCCTCTCAATCGTGCTAGCTTCGGTCATGAATTCGGCGATGGGTTTGGGTGGGTTGCGGACAAGTCCAGCAAACATTTCCTCCTTCACACCGGGCATCAAGAAGCGCAACTTCTTTTCTTCCGACATTTCGGGGTCCGCGAGGCGAAACATTTGCTTCATCTCTTCAACGAAAATCACGACCCCTTCGTTGGGGTGTTACGTATGCGTTTCCAACAAAAGGGCGGCTCGTTTCTTCCGCACCCGGGGCGAATGTTTTGAGAAACTCCCTCTTAGAGACTCCAATCGGGTATGAAGCTTTCATGGTTTTTATACCACGTTCGGGCAGTATCTTCTAAGTGGAAGAAAACATGGCGGAAAGTTTTTTCGTAATTCACCTGTTAAAGATGCGGACGCGCTCCACTTTCTCCAATCAGTCCTCAGGGTCTTCTCCGGGGGATCCGCGGAACGATGGTGGTTTCCGGGGCTGTTGAAGAACGAGGGTAGTGCTGGTCATGGTGCCTGCGTTGATCATGGTGGTGGTCACGACGTCTTCTTCACTTTCTCCGGAAGGAGCCCAAACTCTGGCTGAAGACCTTGCTGTCGGCGGCTGGCACGAGAGGGACTTTCTTGTCGGCTTGACAAGGGCGTAGGGTGCATTTACCGCGCACCTTCACCAGATGTCAAGTGGCCAAAGAAGACGCAGTTGTCTTCAAGGAAAACACGTTTATTGCAGAGAACTTGTACTCCCCTAAGAACTCAAAAGAAGACAGAGGCGACGAAGCAGCGGTCAACAAATTGACTTGCGCAGGCGAGTGTCGTCGAAATGAAATGCCACGGCGTCTGCTCTGCAGTCTTGTATCTTTCGGCGCGAGTGTTTCTGGAACCGTCGATTCACATGCAGAACATTGTAGATCACAGAATATTATTCTGGGATAGTGAGGTTAGGGCCAAACAGACTGTTTATCTGAATGAGATAACCCTTGCAGCATAAAAATAAAGAATGGAACACGCGCTTCGCATCTTCGCATGGGACACAGATAACAGAGCCGGGCGCGGCGGGCATTAAAAACAAACAATAAATAAACAAACCCGAACTTGGTTCACGGGAGTATATATGCCCGAGTCAATGCTTTGGGCCCCGCAATGTAAATCATTGTCGATTTCTTTTTACCCCTAGTAAGTAGCGTCACAAAAAATACACCACTATTTCTGCACACGTGTTTCGGTGAGAGTCGAAAGGGACGCAGCTTCCCCTGGCACGTTATTTAATCTCGAAGACTTTGATTTCAATTGATATCAATGAGTAATATTTGTAGACATTAGTTCTTGCTATACGTGTTTCTCAGTGTATTCCCTATTGTAAGAATACGTTGGACCGATTTATTGCTTGTCGACATACCATGTTACATTTACACAGTTAAAAGACTGACATTGTCGGAAATAGGAAAGAAAGTGCACATTAGGACGCACCAACACGCAAAGCCATCTTTAAAGAAGACAAGGTTGGGCACGACGCCCATCTTGTGGGGGTTCGCGCCTAAGGCTAACGTGACATTTTCATTTAAATAAATCTGACTCTGCTCGAAGCCCTGAATGCCCTCTCGGCGATAATCTGGCGAATATAAAACACTTTATTTCTGGCTCTGCAAATTCGCCACGACGCTACCCCCGATCTAGAGTCAAGCTTTACTCGCCTCTACATTCCGCTCTCTACCCCTGCTGTTCCATGACTAGGCGCTTTCGACCTAACAGTCTGCCCTAGGGATGATATTGCCACCCATCACTCTCATATCGCGTGGACAGGGCGGTATCCCTGCTAGTCTGCTAAGCCTTCACATTGATTTGGTTTTCTTCATGACGCAATCTTGCATTCTTAAATATATTCTCTTCTGTCTTTTCTTTTCTAAAGTTAGCACCCAAAATACTATAGTTCAAAAACTGAGAGGGTACAAATGTTCCTGGTCTAACCCCCGCATGGGTATGTGTCATGCTACGAGGCAACCAACTAATATCGTGTGAATGTATCATTTCATGTATCATGGTTCATTTTGTTGGTTCTGCCACCAATTAAAAATATAAAAAAAAACATGCTCCCCGAACATACTTCACACTAATGGCCCCACATAAGCAGCGACGTGGCACACTGAAGTTTTGATTGACCTGTTTGATCGAGCCATTGCCGTCAGTGACAGGCTCGTCCAGTCGTCCCCAGTACCCATGCATTAGGCACGGGCTTCTGAGTACATGTACACCGCGCTGACCAGCGCCCAGGGGCTTTCCAGTCTTGTCTATCACCTGGACCATGAAATCATTAATGGTTGTCTGTGCGAATGGTGGCTTTAACACTTGACAGATGGACCCAAATAGCATTACGCTTACAGGCTGGATATTTTCATAGAAACACAATCCCATGAAACTTCTTTAAGAGCAGCTGCTTCCCATCGGGATTGAGAAATTGGTCGGTTTCGACACCTTTTCTTCCGCGGGAAAGAATTTGAATAATCCTTTGTTGGGGTCTAGTTAACCATACGCCTTTATAATATTGCAACATACCACACATTACCATACCCAATATTTAATAAGTGTGTCGTTTCACAACAACACATCTCGTTTCCAAGCGTGCAAGCTCTTTGGAGTGCTCAGGCTCACGCCACAAAGTGTAGTTAAAAGCAAAACTTTGCCCCATATTTCTGGACAAAAAAACGTGGCACTTTTTGTAAGCGGCAACATGAATCCGCGCTTGTGGTTATGTATTTAAGACGGCAAATACATAACGCAAGATAAGTATAGGCACCTTCAAAAGATACTGACCAAAGCATCTCTGGAATGTCACAAGCAAACAGACATCCGGAACCGCCTTACCCGCCAGTACACAACGCTGCCAGCATTACTCCGGGCAGGCACGTGCGTTGGTAAGAGTTGATTGACTGATTTTAGAGTTTAACGCGCCGGCGCTACGCAGGCGATGAGGGGCACCGTAGTGGAAGGCTCCAGTATAATTTAAACCTCCCGGGCATATTTAACGTGCGGAGAAGTCTCGAGCACACCGGCGTTTCTTCTTTGCGCCTGTATGAGAAAAGTGGCCACCACGGGCGGGGATGGTACCCATATTCTTGTGCTCAGCAGTCGATACTTCACCCGATACTATTTATTCTCGCCATGGTGAGGGTCGCTCGAAATCTCGAACGTGACTCTGCTGCACGATTCACAATATATGCAGACGATGTAACCATATGGACTGAATCAGCCGACTTTTCATGCTACGAAGACATGCAAACCGAACTCAAGCCGCCGCAAATAGCCTTGAATGCTCCTTGGCCTCTCTTGGTTTGGAATTAGCCCACGAAAAAACCGAATTCTTACCGTATTTGGCCACAAACCCCTCCACACTATAACCTTCCAACTCTTCTTCTCGCCGGTACTCCTATAACAGCTAGTTTTCAACCCATACGACTACTCGGAATCCCAATCGGACACAAAAACAGCCCGTCAATATGGTTACAGCAGCTGAAAGCTAAATGGAAAACAATTCAACATGCCATACATCGCCTCTCGAACAAATTTGGTGGAGCAAGCCAGAAGGCAACCCAAACTTTAGCCCACGCGTCGCAATTGGTACCATAATTTACGCAGCCCAAACCTACGACCTCAACAAAACGGCCATGAGAACGCTTCAACAGCTGCACTGAGCCACCCTTCGCACCATCAGCGGACTACCAAAACATACTCGTCTGGAGAACTTGCAAGCTGCAGTTGCTCTTCCCCCACTGGAAAATATAATTAAAGAGCAAGTGAATCAATCCCTTCATAAGCGCACATTAACTCATCAAGGTGTCTCTATCATCGCCTGGGATAATCTCAAGCCGCCTGAACCCCCCGACATCCCATCGCCTCTCGCTCCGTGGAGCCGCCCTTCTGTCACGGACTCTACGGCCACCCATCCCGTCCCGCGCAACGCCCGCCCCGTCCGCGCTGCCCGCATCAACGCTCTCCGAAACAGTAAACTCCCCCACGAAATCGACATTTACACCGACGCGAGCATTTCTCCTCCGCTAGTTGGCACCGCATGGGCTTCTCCTGACCTCCCTTCCATCCAAGGCAAACGATCCCTTAATATTCCATGTGCTACCATCCTCGAAGCGGAACTCCATGCTATTGTTCAAGCCATAGACTACCTCATGTTTGACTTTGACTCCTCCGTGCCTTCCCAGATACGCCTCCTGACAGACTCTTTCGAAGCCCTACAGACTCTAAAATGTCCTACGTCGACCAATACCATCGCCAACAAAATCATTCATCAGATCTCCATCCTGAAATCTAGCGGCATTCATGTTCGCATCGACTGGTCACCTGGACACGAGGAGTCATCACCGGGGAACCAGGCAGCCCACTCGGCTGCGCGGGAGTGTATAACCTCTAGTCCTCCGCTGCTACCCGACTTGGCTCCTCCACCTACTGAGACATTACCACCAGCGATACAGCTTCTACGTTACAAAAAGGAAAAAAAGACCGCCTCAAGGCCCTGACTCCAACCGGCTTTTTATCCGCCCTGCCTCCGCTCCCAAGATCAGCCGAAATTTTCATAAACAAATATTTTGCTAATGCTAGCCTTACCCCTGAGACCTTCCGTAAATGGTACACCCCGTCTCTACCGCCTCGATGTCCCTTCTGCGCCTCCCCCACTCCCGCCAATCTCCAGCACCTAATTTGGCACTGCCCGAAGTTTGTGCGCTACAGAACCTTCAAGCCTCCTCCAAATACAGCCTCTCTTTACGTCGACCCTCGTACACTGGAACCCTCCATGCTGGCTTTAATTGCACACTATTCCCTAAAAAGCGGTCTAGCGCGAGCAGTCTAGAGTCGTGAGCCGCTCTCCTCACCCCACGCGGCCTCTTCAGCATTCTTAAGGAGCCCACCTGTTTTGGGTCGAACTGTACGCATTTAAGATGTTCCAAGTTACAACCCCCCCCCCTTCTGTTTCCCCTTCCCCCACTTGACGTAGAGTCTTCCTGCCACAATAAAGGATACCTCCTGCTCCTCCTTCTTGTGTCTCCAAGTGGGGGCGCAGCAGCTCGTTTTAAGCGCAGCTCTGCTAGTATTGGGTGGGTTCAGGTGTGTGTAAGCAAAACACCTGATGCTCCCAGTGGTTTGTGGCTCACGGCATTCTATTTTTCCGGCTAGGTTGCTTTTACTTGGGTCCCCACTTCGTTTTGACTTGACATTTTTTTCAGAAAAATTCCCATCCCTTTTCTAAAGAAAGCTTAGAGAAGCGGAAAAGCTTTCTCACATTAAAACTATGAAAGTACATGAAAACGTTCGCGCAAAGCGTGTCCAAGCGATCGTCAAACCATCAAATACCCAAACCGCTAACGAACAATAATCCTATGCGAAGATTTTTTGTGCGCTAAGTAACTGCACCTATGAGCGATGTAAATGGGATCGGAACGTGATTCTAGAAGAAAGGGTATACTATTTTTCTCCTTGTTCATGATTGATGCGGGTATTGTGTTATCGAGAACCGTTCCTGTTTGGCGATTTTCAAGTAACCATTTGCACACAGTGGACACCCCTGTTTCACACACGCGCCACGCGTCCAGACACCAGAGCTTTTCGGTTAAGCAACTGGTGTATGGCGAAATGCGTTGGTTTTTTCACCGGACGCATCGGTCCAACAAAGAAAACGATCGCTTTAAATTTGCCTCGGTGCTACCGTTTCTATGCCCAGACCTCCCACTTGTCGTCGTTTCAAACACTTGCATGCCTAGATCTCTTTTCGCCTGCCTTCATTGCTATTTGGTGAGTGACACATCTCTGTTTCACCGTGATGCAGGCACATCACAACGCGAAGTATGTGTCGTGGCAGCGGTAGTCATCTAGTCGTGGCAACGGTAGTTATCGACTTGAATTTACCAAACCAGAATGACCAGAGACTGAACTTGTGTGCGTAAATTTTGTCAAGATGGCCCCCGATCAAGACAAAAGCTCTGTCCGTTCCCGTGCTCAAAATTCTGGGTCCTCGTTCACCCTTCACAGAGTGGAATGGTCATAATATTAAATGCGGAGCATTTCTTAGGCTCGCCTGATCCTCCGTCGTTGATGGCGGCGCCGTCCACACGCTCACTGCGCATGCGCAACTCTCCTCCTTACACCAACAGCTCCGCGATACTACACTATAAAAAAAGCAATAGTTAGCGGCGCCCGGTTTTGATCCCACGACTCTCTGGCCGCAACGGGAGGTACGCGGTGCTCTTCCCACTACGCTACAAATCCGGGACAGGAGCAAGTGCTACGAACACGCCTTATGTCCTTGACTCATTCAAACTACGTCAAGAAGCTACTGTTACAACGAAGGCAAGCGAAGCTGAACGTCAACGGAAACGACGAACTGAAAACTTTAGAGGGGGATGTGAATTTCCCGTGAGAAAGCTGTGGCGGGAAGCGCCACGCGCCTTGCAGCTCAACCAGCCCCGTCCGCAGCGTCTCTGATGCTGATTGTGTCAGTATGCCCCTAGGGATTGCCAACCAAATAATCCATCACGAGACAGGTTCACGTTCAACCACCGTCGTCATCTTCCCGTAGCGGAACTGCCGAAGAAGAAGAACGAGAAGACAAAGCTGCGAAGAGGAGGGCGTGTACATTGCTCTCAGCCGGTGCACCAATGTCAACAACCTTTACCTCAACAACCTTTACCTCACCAAACATCGACAAGAACATGCTGGACGAGTTTCGGCGCCTCGAGAACCACCGCCTACTCACCGTAACACAACAGCACTTGCGTGTGTTTGCCACCGGTGTAAACCCGGACGCGGAATTCCCTCTGGCGCTAGTAAAAACCAGATCACTCAACATAACGGCAACACAATGGAACCACACGGAACCGCCACGATGCTTCGCATCCTCATCAGGGTTCCCACGGGAAGATGGTGCAATTTTTTTACACCAATTAAGGCCCCTGCCTGTCCAACCGATTATAATGTTCTCGCAAAATATTTGTATGCTCTCTTCCTTTTTATTCTTGATAGACAAAATATTTGAAGACAAGCATGCAATTTGCTGTTTAAAATATTTCCTCTGTGCCCTATCGTTTATTCAGCATCATGTTTTTTGCGTTCTGTTTGCGATTCTTGAAACAGGCTATCGAGTGGAGTTATTTGTGTCAATGTAACCACATCGGTAATACAGTGGTGTGGCCCCACTGCGGCAGTGGCCATCCACAAGAAAATCCATACTTTAACATACTTTGAAACAGGTTGGAAGATGAAGTATGGGTGGGGCTGCTATGAGATTGGATGTCCTTGCGGTGGTAATAATATTTGCGTACCTACAGTCATCACATTACCTAAACACTGGAAACCTTGATGCGCAATGTGTACCACCATTTGAAGTGTTCAATAATGCGTTCCGTTGCAAAATATTCATTTCACAAAGCATCATACGCTCTGTGCACTAACGAGACTTTCCGTGTGACGACGTCGTGTCTTAACGCAGAAACGCATATCATGACGGGAATTTTGTACATCCGTATTTATCGGCGTTTGTTTTTGAAAACCACATAAATTTGAATATAATCCTAAACTTCTGTTGTGTAACAATTTTTAAACTAAAATTAAGCTACTGTCTTTTTGCGCTTATCCCTGAGAGCTACTTGGATTGGGTTTCTTGAATTGGATATGCGGGATAATTTTTCTAGGTGGTTGTACACGTTTAGCTTCGGCGCACGCTTGCTTTGGCGGTGTTTTACAGACACTATACACCACTTCGCTTTATGCTCATGCTTGCTAAGTGCGAAGCGACAATTGTTATCCTAATGAGCAGATGCAAATAAAACGACTCTAACGTCTTTCCGGGGTGCGCACAGAGTTCATCTACGGAAATATAATTATTTGAATGGTATTTGTAAGCGCAACGGCTAATTTGCGAGTAGATATATAAAAACAAGTAATAATATTATTTTTTGCAAAGTTTTAGAAGGAAATGAACTGCCATCCCTACGTTTATATGTTTAGTAGTTTATACGACTCCAAAGGAGAAGCCATGGAGGAAGTCAATAGGTAGGTTTCATAAATAGTTACCGTGCTTACGTTACCGTGAACCGTGATTCCCATATCAAAATTTGCATGCGGGAGAAGTAACCATGCGCGGAAACTAACCCGCAAAGCTATTACCGTCGTCGTCGAGTTTCTTGAGCACACTGAGCGTACCCTCGGGTCTTGATTACAGAAAATACATAGCGCTTCGCTCCTAATGCTTAGTACAGCCGAGAAAAGTAACCTTCGCTGATGTTGTTTATTATGCTACATGATGCTCAGAGTGACGCAAACGACGCTTTTTTCCCTATGGCTTGGCAATATGGCCTCCCGTACTTGTGCTAAGCCTCGCCCACCTCTAATACTTCGGAGAAGATACGGCATATGCAAAGCGCATTTACGCCTCTAAAACGGTCCTGAGCATAGTAGCGTAAGTTGTTACGTAGTCATTACAACCTGTTTTACTCATCTCATGCCGAAATATTTGGCGTAGTTGTTAATGCGAGTCAGGGTTAAGTGATGCTATCTGCGCCAGGTACATGGCGGTACCGACATCATCTTTTCATTTTTTAACTCAGCACGGGGTTTCTAGAATACTCTCAAAAGAAAATAAATCAATTGCTAATGCCTAATCTTAAAACTCACATATTACAGCTATTTTAAACGAAAGTGCACAGCTCGGTGCATAAGTTTTTTTTATGTTTACTTTTAGGCTAATTTGCCAGATGTCGACAGTCGCATTGCCGCTGTAATTTCTTCTTTCGGTGTTGGTAAGTGACGCCTAAGGTGGAAATCTTATGCCCCCTCATTCAAAAGGGATAGCCACATCATGATGGTCGTCATCATCATGATCACCTTATTCATCATCATCACATCCTTAGCCGCAATACGGAAGCCGCAAACAGTATGCTAAAACGTGTCCGAACATTTTAAGCCCTATACGGACACTCCGGCTTCTGCAAAAACGGTAAACGCTAAAGTAAACACTGTAACGGCATGCTAAATCTTCCCATTAAGAAGCGCGCGGTTAATGTTGTGGCAACATGCTGTTTTTAATTTTATTTCTTTATTTAACAATAGTGCGGGCCAATGTGCTATCCCAAGCAGGAATTGATACATCAAAACGTAATTCAAAAAAAAAAAACAACAGACGAAAATACAAAAGAAACAAAAGTTATGAATGAAGGTGACGCTCCAGGTCTCCAAGAAACCTATTAGAATGAAAGATGTCACACGGAAAACAATTGCAGTTTTCCATAGTTCTAGAGAAAAAAATATATTTAAAACATTTCATCGGGCAAAAATTGGGGTTGGAGCATGTCCATGACCATGACGAGTACGTCCTTCTGATAGTGGTTTAACTCTGTCAGGGAGATGAAATTTCACATTGCCACAGAACCAATTCTAAAGAAAGGAAATGGGACTAATTTTTTCCGAGCTTCTAAAGCAGAAATGTCGCTTAGGGTGGTCGCGGAATCAAGCCTGCGATATTATCCGAAAATAAACCTAACTTTGACTTTATACTGCCCATTGACTTGTACGGCGATTCATACCACTGCCACTTAAATATTGGTGGCATTTATACTGGAACTTATACTTGTACCATTATACTTCCTAATGACTGGTTTGACTTTATTGTGCCCATTAGCAGTTTAGGCATTGTGGAAATTCGCTGGGCTTCAAACCTCTCTAAATAGAGACCTTGATTTTCTCATGACACATGCAATAAAATTCCTTTATTTCCTCAAACGAATATATAACAATGTTTAAGGTACTCATAGTTGTACAAAGAAATACGTGGCTCGCAAATGCAGACCGGACAACAATATCTGCGGAACATCTATGCACGTTCGGAACAAACGTTTTGACATTTTAAAGCTATATTGTGCCAACAAATAAAGCCCAACAAATGCTTTACTATTTGAACTTTTGGACTGTTGTAGTGGCGGTCAATGTTAAAGAATTAATTGGAACTTTTAATAAAATATCTGCCACCCATGTGCTGCAATAAAAACGCTGAGGGCTACTAACGCGCCGAATTGCGAAACATCCGCGTGGAAGCCCAGCCAGTACGCGAAGTTGCGGATAGGTTCCTCCATTCAAAAGTTAATTTAACACACGCTAAAATATTCAGCACGTTTGCTTGCACTTTCGCGCTTGTAGAGGCTGTTATAGGCCAGTGCTCACGGGAAGTCTGAATAATTTACATGCCAGCCACTGGTGCCGCCGTTAAAGATACACCACAAAGTATCTATAGGTGCAACATATCTGCGTCGTCATTCACAGCGGAGGTTTGTATGGTTGGCAAAGCTGCACATATTTTCTCTGTGCCGAAAAACTACTTAGAGCCCTGTATGGGGAATAAAAAAAACCTGTAAGGAATTTGGCGCCACCCGGTGCAGGAAAAGCAAAACTGTTAACCCTGAGGATACTACAAAAAGGCCGTCCTCTTTAGGGTGTGGAGAAAAGCAGGGAGGCATTTTTGGGGTTTTCCTGCAGGAAGAGGCAAGCTAGGAGACCACCTATTCTGCATAACGGTCCTGTCTTGGTGCGTTGTTAAATTAGGCTGGACCACAAACTGGCAGGCGGGAAGCGGCTCAAGACGAGTACAACTGAAGGTCATACCCGAGAGGCTGCCTGTAAGCGGCTGGGTAGGAAAGAAGTCAAGGGGACAAAAGCGAAGAATGCGGTGAAGCAAAGCAGGTACTTCTCCCGAAATTTTATAAGAATTTCTTGGGCAGACCGGCACTTCACATACTTTGCATTCATTTGTGCGGTGAGTGACGGACTGTGGTTCGGGAAGGATTTCTTGTTAATAGTTACTACTCCAGTTGCCGCATAGCAAGATAGTGCGGTGGCAAGTTGCTGCGCACCTTTTCTAAAAAGACATAGATTGCAAGGCTGGAAGTGAGCCACAGCTTCACAGATTTCATGTCGTGACCTTGTTCGCCGCCCTACACGACACAGAAATACCTGTGCTTCAGGTTATACAGTGTTTCCCAGCTATCATGCCCGTATATTTTGGAAAAGAGAAACGGCATTAGTGGAAAAAAATATTGCGCATAATATTTGCAGTACAGCGCAGGGGCGGCCAGCGCTTTTTCGTTAATAAGATTTTATTAGTACTTGTAATTAATTATTGGATTCGAGAAGTGCTGTACTGATAATTAAAGTGGGAATGATGCACTTGTAGGTGCCCACGAGAGGCATCTAACTAACGTACTTTCAGTGACGAGCTGATTGCGTACTCATTTATTCTGACTGATAATCAAACCACGCGAATTGTGAAAGATACCACGCGACTGCGCTTCCCCACGCTCCATTACCAGTGCTCCCCAACTGGCTGGCTCTGAGTTAGAATGTCCCCTGGCTATGGTAGCTATGATAGCAGGGACACCCTGTACCGCTCCTCCGGTCATCGAATTTGACAGTGGCTTTCAATTCTCTATATTTTCTAAGCGTCATCAAGCGATTTCATTCGCTGTTCGCTCATCCATTACGGATGAGTGACTCCCATGAGCAGTTCAAACTCATGGTAAAAAGCTTGTTCTGCTGAGCCGAAATGTTTAGGAATGATAAGGCGTCTTCTTTGATCGGTTACATAGGTGATAATTTCCTATTCATTAAACAAAGAATGCTTTGTTTTTTTTGCATTGTCACCACAGAGTCCACCTGGGGTAAGTACGCCGGAATTATCCCAACGGGAACTATGGAAACGACCGATATACGGGAACAAAGAGGTACATGGGTGATATGATAAGCATTTTCGCTGCATGGGCGTGAAGGTGAATGGGCAATCGGGTTATTGATGGTCTTGTTGGTGAGGAAGATATTGCATCCGAAATTACATTTTTAACTTTTGTGACCTTTCTGAAATTTTCATTACCTGCAAGCTGCAAAGAACACTCATTTGTAAGTCATGGCCAGTGTTTGCGAGGCGCTTCGTTATTGTCTCTGTTGTAAATGGTTGTTATGAATTGGTTTAGATATTTAAATGCCAACGCAATATTTCCTGTGTTTGGCGGAAATACAGTGTTCAGGGACATCAAAATGGCCTGTCCATGCCATACAGAATGCCCGACTATTTAGACGACCAAAATATGGTATTTGAAACCTAGGAGTTACTAATCCTTTCTCAGGAACACTCTTAAAAAGTATCTAATTCAGTTGAAAGGAAAATTAGCTAAAACGTCAGCCGGTTGGGCTTTGTACTACATCCTTCTGAAATGCGAGATGAGAACGGAACCCTTAAAAAAGCCCAGCTTCAAGTGGCTAACTGAATAAAAGCGAACGTAGCAAAAGGTTTGACGCGCTCTAGATGAAATTGTGCATTCGGATATGTAGTTGGAGATTCTAGGTGAATAAATGCGAACCTAGCGAACGTTTGAGGGCTGTCTATATACAATTGGACCGGTGGACATGCACTCAGCGGCAGAGAAAAATATTTACCATAGTTAAACCACAAATACCACATAGGTGAGTATCAAGAATCTTTCTCACTAATCGAGCATGTATGTGACTAGCCAGGGCGAGTGGCCGAGCTTCTGATTTCTTGAAATCGAAAGCGAAAAAACACCGAAAAGCATATCCGCCATGATGACATTGAGGGAACTCATGTGTACCACTGGACCGGTGGAACAGTGTGCAGACAATGAATAAAGTCCCTTCCATGCCAAACATTTTCTACAAATTGCGTCGGTGGGGTGTACACAGCGGTGAATTCTGAACCATCTACGTGAACAGCATATCTTAAACATGGCAGCTCATGCAGTACTGACCTATCCATGCTTCCACACCGTTTTTTTCATGCAGTGTATTATGGGAAATGCTCAGGTATGCCTGAAAGTTTGTTATGAAGGCAAGAAATTTGTAATGATGCACCGTTCGGTAAAGTAGGTGAGCGCTCCTGCGACATGATAACCTCAGTCATGAAGGAGAAATATTTGCGGAACTTCACTGCATGGTTACAAAATGTTATGTATTCTAACTTGATCTGCTTTTGTGACTTGTGTAGTTATGGATTTATCTTTGTCATGGTATTTATACTTTTCACCAAGGCATTAAATTACAGTAGCATCCCGATAATACGACTTTTAAGGGGCCGCGAGAAAGCGTCGTATGACCGGGGTTCGTGCAACAGACGCGTGGGTAAATTAATGCCGCAGTAGACAGCCTCAGGAGCTGGGTGGGCTAAGCACGTAATTAAGCTACTATTTCATTTCGTTCTCTTGTTATTTGCGAACCTTTGGCTGAAATTCCGAGAAAAAAAGCAACCCCCTTTATTGTGCCGCCCTTCTACTTACGGCGTCCAGCTAGCCCACCAGTTTAGCGGCGCACGCTACGCGATATAAGGCCATCGTGGTCAAGCAAATTGAGAGAGGAAAAGGCGAGGGTAACTGCCAAGGCCTGGAGAAACGGACGATAGTACAAGGCGGAGGTGAACAAAAAACAGCATTTCCGTACATGGAGATATCCTTTGAACGGTCCCGTGCCATCGCTATTGTGTTATAGTACTCAACACAGAGCTGTTTTTGTTCCTCACAAGACCCAGCAACGCGAAATGGATAGGAAAGTTCCACCTTCGCGAGTCAACCGTGTTGCGGTGAAAATCATGGCGTGGTTTTGCTACAGTGACTCTCTGCGGCGGCCAGCGAGGGACCCAAAGTGGCGATGCCGACGGGTAGTGTCTTCTCCCATCGCCTCCTGTATTTTGCTCCACGTTTGCGGCGGACGCGCGTAAATGCAGGCGCTCTAGCAAAAAAGGCCGAGTGAAAGGGCAGCTTTTGAGAAGCAGATAAGCTTTTGATAAGCTTTTGATAAGCTTTGATAAGCTTTTGATAAACTTTTGATAAGCAATTCAGGCGTTCTAGCAAAAAAAAAGGCCGAGTGAAGGCGCAGCTTTTGATAAGCAGAGAACAAGGATGTAGGGAAAAAGAGTGTCGCGAAAGGAAGAAACTTGGATCGAGTGGGAGGAAAGCGGCTGTCCAGTCATCGCAATGCAGCTGGGCCATATGTGTTTCCTCTTTCGTCGGAGGCTCAACGAGAGCTTTGAATTCACGCTCCACCTTCTACCTGACTTCTCGCGGTTGGCGCGTTTACGTCCTGCTGCTGCGTGCGGCCATCGCAGGGTAAGTCCTGCTCACAAGTAGCCCTGCTTGCTTGCGTGTGTTGAGTAAGAGGTCTGAGCCGCCTGCGGACCTTTGCACATCAAGCACCGTCAAACGCGGGTTACGAATAAACAAGGTGAGGACGAGGCTGCAACACGGTTTAAAATATGGGGAAAACGCAGGTTGATTCAAGCCAGGGTCCGTCGTATAAAGCGGACCGTGTGTTAACGAGCGTCATATTATAGGGGTTTTAATGCATTGTTTTTATGGGGAGTTTATCGGCACCGCGGTGGTTCGTTGTAAAAAGCGGGTCGTCGTATTGACGGGGTACGTATCAGGGGGGTTTCACTGTACTCCTATTTCATGGTGTGTTTAGAGCAGAACGCCTAATGGCACCATCTTCAAGTAGAAAAACCAGGCCTGCTCATTACAAAAAAAAGAATAATTATTTTTTCAATCATTTTTTGCTGTTAAAAATAATTTCAAAGGTTATTAACAATGTTATACAAGTCACCACAGACGATCACGTCGCTGCAGTATGGGTACCAAACCTACGGAGCCGTTTCTGACTTTACAACAGAACAGTTTCAAGATATTAAAAATTCGGAAGAAAAAATACCCGCAATTCTCTGTGTTTATATTATCATGGCAATTATATCTGCTTTTACCAAGCATCAATGAAATTTTCCTTGTTATATAAACAAAAGTAGTTCACTTGTTACTCGATGCAGATTGTGTACAATGAGCGGGAGCCAAGATATCTGAGCGGTGAATGTGCCAACCATATGTCGCCATAACTCGGACAAAAGTGCACGAGTTCAGAGGTTGCTTTGGAAACCAAGTTTGTATTTTCTGGCGCAACGTTTGGTTAAACGTGACTTCTTCGAATTTTTTTTGGGGCTTTAAATAAAGACGAGGGTCGATGACATTTACAGGTGTTTCATCGAGACGGACGTAAGCTAAGTACATCAACAGTACAGAGCTTGATGAAAGATCCCTATGGCCACGTTTTTTTACTTTCTACAAATCACATTGTTTGCAATAAACCGGAATGAATGAATTGAATATATATCAAAGCTTCAGTGTGGTTTCACCATCGCTCCATATTGGTTAGAACTAAGACTCCCCTTTTTTTACCTATTGTGCTACATACTCAATTAGTCCGGAAAGCTCAATATATTTGGAATATTCATTCGTAAAGATCACGCGTAGAAAATGTAAATCGCTGCTGTATGAGAGGCATACGTATTACGTTTACCGCCCGCAAAATATCACGTGCTTGATTCACCTGTTGAATTACAACTCCGGTATTAGTGGAAAGAAATGAACGTCCGTGTTTTCATACTTTTGCTTAAGCGTGCTTGAATTGTCAAGTTTGGGTTCATGTCGCCTATGCTAAAATATATTTTCCTGCCTTCTCACACAAGCACCCGAAGGAGCTTGTATGAGTACAAAACAGCCTTGTTGTTCGCACTAACTTCAATCCCCCAATAAGCTTACAATAATGTAGACAAAGCATCTGACGATACAATGGAATAGCAAAACTGAGAATGGATTCTGCACACAGAAAATAACGGAATCTTTAACTCACGCTTAAGCCTTGAAGGTAGCAAAGCTTTACGCAACCTTTACGGCCATCACGAAGGTTTACGTCCAAGTCTGAAGCCGGTTTGCTATTCTTCGCGGTCGCAGCAACATTTACTTCTTTGTGGGTGCTGTGCGGTCTTTAATTTTTTTGAAGTTATGATCAATGGACATCACCTTGAATGGGCGCACACTATGACGTGTCCTCGTTCTGAGCAAGTGTTACCGCGATTGCGGCGAATCCTGGCGTTCTTTGGCCAATCTTGGCCAATCCTTATGTAGGTATGCTTGGCTCAAAAAAGCGCGCTGAGATGGTCGCCGCGAGGCACGCGCACACGAGCGCTCGACATTTTCATGATTTTTTGCCTGTCCGGCGTTCGGCGCAATCTTGGCCAATAAGTAAGGGTGCTTGGCTTTACAAACGCGTGCATGGGACGTGGTCGGTCGTCGCGAGGCGCGCAGACAAGGGCGATTGGCATTTTCTTGGTTTTGTTAACTTCCGAGCGGTCCCTGCGAACCCGGCGCTGTCTTTAGCGCGCTCGGCAATTTCTTGGTATCTTTAATTGCCGACATAAAACAGTACGATTTGTTAAACAGCTTCGCTGCTAAAAAGAACACCTGCAACGCCCATACATAATGAAGAAGACATCCCCGCGAATACGGGAAATTGGATAACCATAAAAACATGTTTTCATGATTGTCAAATAAAAAGAGAGCACATAGAAAAAGGAAAAACACTGCGATACACAACATTTGAATTAACATATCAGAATAACAATACCCACAACTCTATGTTTGATTGCACCCAATCATTTACATGTCTATAAGTTACTAACGAGAGCTACAGTAGAATCTCACACAAATTTATTATAGTGAAAATGTACATGGAAGGCTTGTGTTCATTTTTCATGCTTTCGTAAACTCCAGCTGTAATTATAGGTTTATATGACGGATGTTAAGAGTTCCTTGTCCTTTATTTTGTATTCATCTGAAAAAATAGGTTGGTTTGGCAATGTAGCCACGCGATGTTTTTGCCCTGTCATGATGGAATGAGTACTCAGTGTATCTCTTATGGCTACCGTTGAGCACCTCGAGCCATAAGCAACGTTTCTTGCTATTTTAAGAATACTTTTATCAAATATTTACTTTTTTTCTGTTTTGTAGCCATCGATAAATCGCGATTACGTGCCTCACTATCGATTCGCCTAGAGGTTCGAGCAATGTCTTTCATAAATAACACCCAAAACTGCTCTCCATTTTCGCGAAACGTATACAATAAGATGCTTAAACGAAAATTTATTATCGATCAAAGACCTGAATAATTTAGTTTTCTGAACTGATTCTGTTTCAAGTGCAATTTTTTCAAGGGTATCTATGAAGAAAAGTTCAAACTAAAAGTCATACGTTCTGTATGCGCAGTGAAAACAGGTGAATTGAATTTTATTACGATTTACAAAATAATGCTTTCTGTGAAATCATGTAGTTAGTTTATAGTTGTCATGTTGCATTAGTGTGATTCATGTAACACTGACTATCCAATAACAGCACTGGATCGTCTGCGTACTGGAATATTTTATAATTTAAAGACAACTGTGCCAAATCCTTTATGTAAAAATTAACCAATAACGGTCCTAGAATTGACGCTTGTGGAACACTCCACTTCAATTGTAACAAGTCACAATTAGTGTAATAATTCCCTACAACCTGATATTGTTCTTGAAGTAGCTTGAAATAGCTCTGCATATACCCTGCGATTCCCATGCACGATAACGTATTTATTACCACATTATTGTTTGTGGTACCGAATGGCTTTTGTAATTTTTATAAAGGCCGATTACTAAAACTTTCTCATAAATTCCCTCATTTGCATAGTCTTAAAGTTTTCTATTAGTGTGATTATTTTTTTATCCTCACGAAATTCGGATTCAGTATTTATTTGTAGCTTGTACTTATCACAAAAAGAAGTCATTATTTTGTAAATAAGTTTTCAGGCAAACACGACACGGCAGGTTATATTGCAATAGGGTTTTATAATCATACCCTTGCTTCGGTCCGCCTTTGTAGATGGGACTTATTAAAGATACCTTCATTTGGGATGTTCCCAGCCCAGTTCTGGGTATGCCAGACAAATTGTAGTGAAGTAACCTCCCCAATTTATGAAAACTGATAAAAATATCCCTAACGCGGATTTGACCATAAGCTAGAGATCTTTTCAAGGACATTGTTCTCAGCGTGGATAACATTTACAGTTCAGATAAATCATACATGTATGGTGAGTGCCCATTTGACTGCACAATTTAATTCCAAATAGGCACTGGTGGATTTCTAATTCGCAATTTAAGAGCGGCATTCGCGAAGCACTTATTAAAATTATTTGCTAATGCATACCTTTCAACCCCTTGAAAGGTAGCAGTAACAATCTCACCGATGCTACTTCTTTTTGATCTCCCGCCTAATGAGCTTACTAGGTTACAAGTTTTCCTCGGGTATTCCCTCTGTTTGCATAATTAATTTTTGTAGGTGCAATTTTTTACCATTCGTAACTTCGCAGTTGGCGCACTTCTCAACTCCCTTAATTCTCCCTTAAAATTCAGAATGAATTTATCTTTTTCACAGCGATGCCACAATTGTTGTTTCATTAAACTTAGTTCCTAGATTTTCATTTCTTTTTCAATATTTCTTTATATCATTTTAATTCAGCGGTTTTTGAGCCTCCGTGTTTTTAAGTTTGTTATTTATGCATTGCCTGTACATTTTCTGAAACTTACATATAAATTCATCAGAGAGCAATGAATGGTCGCTCTGAATGAGATACTGCCAATCAAAGTAATTAACTATCTCATATACATTTGTTATTGACGAGTACGCATTTAATTTGGGCGTGTATTCTGCCTGCACTGCAATGTCCATTGCAAAGAATTGATATTATGGCACAGTAATGGTCCGCAGAGTTTTGGAGGTGCAGGAAGAATAAACGTGTCTCAAAAGAAGTCAGCCCTGGGAAAGTCAGCCTTGGTAGTCAACCTTGGTAGTCAACTTGGAAAGTCAACTTTGGAAAGTCTGTCAGCCCTGATCCGCATTCCAGGACCCTTTGAGACCATTCGGCTTCTTGGGCTCTCTGCACTGGTCAGCCAAAGCTGGTCGTCAGGGTCAGAGCTGGACAGTGCTCTCTCCCAGTGCTCAAGGGAGGGGAAGGGCAGAGGGGTAGGTAAGGGTTTTTATCACAGCCCCACGTAATATAGTAGTGGCTGCCCGGAGCCTCGCAGAATCGGCATTGCTAGGAGTACAGAATGTTTGATCTACTGGGGTGGGGAAATTGTTTGGATACCTTGGATGCCTTGGATGCCTTGGATTTGTTTGGATGCCTTGGAGGTGGCGGTCTGGTTCTTTAGTGTGGCTTTTGTGAGCAGGGGGAGATAGTGTTCATTCTGAGGGAACAGCGCAAACTAGACAGGACAAAGGGTAGGACACAACACGAGCGCTTATTCCAGGCTAATTCCAGGCGGTAATGCTGGGTGATTTCGTGGAACGAGAAGAGGGGGCAGACCTGCCACTGCTCACCGAATTCCTTGCTTGTCCGGCGGCTCAACTCCCGTTTTAGGTTATACTACCAGAAATCACGTCCATCTCTGGAATACGCACTCATATAAACAATACAGGGACGCGCAAATCTGGTCTCATATGGTTCTGCTCGTGTAACTCCAGAAATTTTATGTTCCAAGCCGTGTCCAGAACTGAATGTTAAATAGTCAGGAACACAAAATTTATTTGGTGAAATTATATGAATGTTGGAGTCACCCGCCACGGTGGCTCAGTGGCTAAGGCGTTGCGCTGTTGAGCGCGAGGTTGCTAACTCGATTCCCGGCCGCGGCGTCCGCTTTACTGATGGTGGCGAAAAGCAAAAACGCCTTGTGTACGAGATTTCTGCGCACGTTAAAGATCCCCAGGTGGTCAAAATTATTACGGAAGCCTCCACTACGGCGCGCCTGCGTTGAGTCGGCGCGTTAAACCCCCTACACAAAAGATGAATGTTAAAGTACCCCACAAGTATTACATTATCATATTTACCACGTTTTCATTGACATAGAAGCTTTCCTCTATCAGTGCAGGTCGTTTCCCATGCCACGGGTAACTTACCATTGTGCTAGTGAACCTTACAAGCATTGAAAGGGCCATTCATTCTTTCTCCCGAATGCGGTGAATAACTTTGACATGCTCATCCAGAGGTTGAGTCAGCTCAAGTGGTTTTGATAACAACGCAAGTTTTTTTTTTTCAAGCTTTCCTTTGGAATTTGCGGCCCACCATTTATTTCAACGTCCCTTCACCGCGAATACTCCTCCAAATCTAGTACGGCATGCTTCGCCTTTATCAGCCATATTGCTACTTTACAAAGGGGGGGGGGGACAGCATCTTTATTTTCCTGCTAAAAGGCCACGGTGGCTCTCACTCCCTCGCTAGGAGGGGGGTGCCGGCCGTGACTGCTGGCGTGTGATCTCCTGCAGCGCAAACTGCGCGGCGGCTTTCTGTGCGTCCTTGTCCGTCTTGCGCACCGCACGCGCGAGATGGGGCGTTAGTATGTTCGTTTCCGCGATCGCGTCGTTGCACTCCCACATAATGTGGGTCATGGTCGCCCTCGCGGCCCTGCACACCGCGCACTGGTCCGTGATGAATTGTTCGGGCGTGACTAGCACGGCCCACACCGGGGTCCACCTCGCTCCCACTTGGAGTTGTCGGAGGAGCACCGCGTCCTGCCGGGTGAGGTACGCGTTCGGCACAGGGTAGCGGTTACGTTGCTCCCTGTGCCACTCCAGGACCCCTCCATACGTTGAATTCGGGGCGGGCTCCTGTTCTTCCACCCCCTGGTGTTCTTCGTTGTCGTTGTTGCCTCTGGCGTCGTTGTTTTCCTTAGCCGCATGAAGTGAACCGGCGGCGCGGGGCCGACGGGCGTCGGTTTAAAGCTGGGATTCACACGACGGAGAAACCCTCTCACGGAGGCGGACGGATATGTGACGTCTACAGCACGTGACCGGATTATTCGGCCTGGCGGCGCATCCACACGTGCGGAGCTACGCGGAATGACTAGCAGACGACAGCGCCGAGGAACAGGTTCCATTCTCCGCCGAGGGTCACCGCCGTCGAGCGAAAACATGCGGAGGCATTTTCTCTCGCGGAGCCACTGCGGGCTATCCCCACCGAGGGGCGGAGCCTAAAACCGTTCACGTGAGCGGGTCCCGCGGGTCAAAAAGAGAAGGTTTCTCCGTCGTGTGAATCCCGCTTTAGCGCCCTCGCCGCCCTGTCCGCATCCTCTTTGCGGTTGCGAACGGGTCCCAAGCTGCCCATGTGGGCCGGGAACTATCGTAAGGTTATCGGCGTCCGCGAGTCCAGCGCTCCGCACACCTTCACTGCGTTCGCACACACTTGGTTCCTTGCAAAATTCGCGACTGTCTCCCTCGAGTCACTTAGGACCGTCGTGCATCCTCTGGCGGTTGCCGCCAGCGGTATGACCGTTTCCTCCGCCTCCGTGGCCGTCTCGACGCGCACGCTGCACGCCGCGACGACTCTGCCGGTGGTTGCTTGCACGACCGCCGCCGTGTAGGCACGTTGGCGGTTGTCGGGGTATCGGGCCACGTCGACGTACATGGCGCCGGCGTCGTCGTCGTACGTCTCTGCCAGGCTGCGAGCCCTGGCCAGGCGACGCTCATGGTTCTCTGTTGGATTCATGTGCCGTGGGATGGGAGCGACGCGGTTGCTGTCGCGGGCCTCGCGCGCCAGCGGTAGCCACCGTCTCTTGCTCTTCCGCAGCCTCGTTTCGTGTCCTACCGCGACAAGAATGGCCCTGCCCGTGCGCGTGGTTTCCAGTCTGGCTATCTGCGCCGTTGCTTGCGCCTCTATGATCTCGCTCAGCGTGTTGTGCAAGCCTAAGTCGAGCATGTTGTGTGTGTTCGTGTGGGTGTATAAGCCCAGCGCAGCTTTGTATGCCCGGCGTATCAGGGCGTCGAGCTTATTGCGTTCGGCCGTGGTCCAGTTGTGAAAGGCGGCCACGTACGCTAGGTGGCTTATAACGAACGACTGGACCAGCCTGAGCGTGCTGCGTTCCTTTATGCCGGCGTGCCTGTTGGCAATCCTCTTGACGAGGCCGAGTGCTCGGCTTGCTTTGATTTGCAGTTGCTTGACGGTGGGAGCGTTGCGTCGGTGTTCGTGGATGTGTAGGTCCGAGGACTCTGATGGTCTCTACCTCGGGTATAACCGAGCCGTTGCCCGTGCGCACTTGGGTGTTTGCCGTCTTCCCGTTCGTGGGGCTTCGCGGGGCCTTCAGGATTAGTAGTTCCGACTTGGCGGGGGAGCATTGCAGCCCCGTTCCCTCGAGCTGGTCTTCGACCGCTTTCACCACGCACTTGAGAGAGTCTTCGATCTCTCCGCCGCTCCCGCCCGGCACGCAGATGGTAATGTCGGCGTAGATTGTGTGGTTGACTTTGGGGGCGGTGCCGTGGCGTTCCGCAACCCCGATCATCACCAGGTTGAACAGCGTCGGAGAGATTACCGCTCCTTGCGGCCTGCCCACGCTGCCCAACGTTTTCGTTGGTAGTTCTAAGCCTCCGGCCACGATGGTCGTTTTGCGTGCCATGAGGAAGTCTCTGATGAAGGGAAACGTCCTCCTTCCCATGTTGAGGCGGGACACCTGCCGTAGTATGGTGTCGAGGCGAACGTTGTCGAAGGCGCCTTGTAGGTCCAGGCCCAGGACGGCAGCATTGTCGACGGATCTCTTATTATCAATAATATCGTGCTTGAAAAGCGGCATGGCGTCTTGCGTGCTGAGGCCCGCACGGAAGCCACGCATCGTGTTGGGATAGTGCTCGCCGTCTTCGGATTACCTTTGCCATCGTTTGAGTAGTACGTGCTCCAGCACCTTGCCCACGCACGACGTGAGCGAGATGGTACGCAGGTTCTCGATGTCAGGCGGCTTGCCCAGCTTGGGTATTAGCACCGTGCGAGCCTCCTTCCACTTGGGGGGTAGGGTGCCGCTCCGCGAGCACGCGTTGTAGAAACGTCGTGAGCGCGGGTGATGGCCTCGTCGCTCATGTTTCGTAGTTCCATTGTTGGAACGACCGTCCGGGCCGGCCGCCGACTTGCCGTTGAGCTTTTGCAGGACCGCATGCACCTCCCACTTTTCCATTTCGGCGCCGAGCGCCTCGTTGGGCTCACCCTCGTAGTCCGGTAGCGGAGTCGGCGGCGTGGCCGGCAGGTACTTAGCGTCCAGTCTGCGCCACACCCTCGTCGTCCCCTAGCTCCCCTGCGAGCCTTGAGGAGGGTGCGGGCCAGGACGTTGCTGCTGCTCCCCTTTGGTCTTACTCTCGTCGAGGAGGTGGCGCAGCAGCTTCCAAGTCCACCTCTTGTGTAACTGTTTCGTCGGCCTCTTGGCATACGGCGTGCCAACGTTGGCGGTTGAGCGCTGCGCAGTGCTTTTCGATTTCCTTGTTAAGGAGCGCCACGCGGTTGCGAAGCGTTCGGTTGCGTTTCTGAGTTCGCCATCACCGTTTCAACGAGTCGCGCGCTTCGATGAGGTGCGCGAGCCGGCTATCTACCTCGTTGACTTCGTCCTCGGCTTCGAGCTTGGTGGTGGCCCTCTTTGCTTCCCGCGGATCGCCTCCGTCCACCTCTATCGTCGTCTATGACGTTGGGGTACGTTCGCGAGGTTGGTCCAGAATGCCGTTCCAGTCTGTGTGCTTGTGTGTGCCTTTGGGGCTCGCCCTGCCTTTTAACGGAATGGTTAGCTCGAGGAGACAGTGGTCGCTGCCCAGCGTCTCGGTGGTGTTTCTCCACTTTACCTTCGCGTTGTTAAGAAGGCGATGTCCGGGTTGGTGTCCCGGTGCACCGACGTCGGGGCGTGTCTGGTCGGGTTCAAAACATCGTTGACGAGCTGGTAGCCGGCCGCTTGCATTTCCGTCACCAGACTCTTTCCTTTTGCCGTGTTGTGGCCGTAGCCCCATTTCGTGTGCCTCGCGTTAAATTCGCCGCAGAGCAGCGTCGTGTGGTCTTCGGCGAGCCGCTTGAGCTTCCCCACGATTGTTCTGTATCGTTGTTGCGCGTACCGGGGTTTCGCGTATGCGTTGGTGACGTAGACGTGCTCCTTCTTGCTGCCTCGGCCTACCACCAGCTCCACGGTTAGGTGCTCGACGTTCGCGGTGTGCGCGAGCGTATGCTCCAGGCTCGTTATGCCTTTACATGACGAACGTGCACACCCAGCCGCTCACTCGGGCTCCGCGTTCCGGGCCGGTACACCAGCGCTAGCCGGTACACCAGATGCGACGAACACCGGGCCAACTGACAGAGTCGCCTAGGGTGGTAGGATGCAGCGACTCGCGAGTGGCCGAGGAGTGACGAAGGGCTGTCTGTAGTTTCAATTTCTCCTTCTTGCAGCTGACAAAACCAGATGCCTTTTCCTGGCGCGCTATGAAGCCATGACTCGCAAATCGTGGAGGAGCCACAAGGTGGCATGAGACAATTCGGTGTTCTTAAGCGAAGCTTTCCATACCTGATTGATGCCGCTTCATGCCGCTACATAACGACCTGAAATAACGGAAACGTTACACAACGGGTTTCCCAAAACGATGATGATTATAAGCGAAGGCACTTCAAGCGCCCCAAGAAAACGCTCCCCGTGGCCGGAATCGAAACCGAGGATTCTTGCGTTATGTAACCGACATCTACCCGATTGCGTCATTCCGCTATGCTCGAAGCAGTTTGCATTCGGGACGTTGACCCACGTTCCATGGCGCAAATCTTCCTATTTCAATCATGGGTCTCCTAAAAAGGGTTTTTTTTGTCTGTTTCACCTCTCGGCACCTCTTCGTTTGAGAAGTGTGTTCCCCTTACGGATTTCGAATTTATGGGCTATCCGCTGCTCACAGCAGCAAGTGTTTCGCCTCGCGGGGCACATAAAACCTGCTTCTTGAAAACAGGCATTCAAAAAGTGTTGAAACGTAAGCACGTAGAAATAACTCTCTACCAACCAATAGTACGGTGGCTGAACGACTTAAAATAACTCTAAATAGCCACACTTTATTCACAGTTCTAGAAATTAAAAAACAAATCTGGGTTTGTAGCTCTTTGACGCAAATATTTGATCAGCTCCATATAAGGGGACGGTAATGCATGGTATGCTTTAAACAACTCTGCATCAACAAACTCCAATGGAAGTTGAGACCACAAACACAGAGTTACATAATGGCGCACTATGGACGGTGTAATATTGGTATCATTGGTAAATAAAGGCAACCGAGTGGTCCATGTTGAAGCACAGGCATTAAGAAAATTAACTGAACCTGGGAGATACGAATATTCCTAGGCGAACGATGTACTGACCTTAAGAGAAAAGGAGAGGCTATGGGTCCGTGGTGGCCAGGCTTCTAACAGAGCGTTCATGCAAACATAATAATAAAATTGATAACCCAATCCATCAACAATTGTAATATAATCTCTTCGTACTCTCTACAATTGCCTTTCCTTGACCGTGTGCCTAGGATGGCAGTTCGAATATCGTACCGGTAGGAAAATGAATCTCTCTTAGGAGGCAAAAGAAATGACAAAACCATCCGTTTTACTTTGAGAAGGCTGGCGACAAACTATCACAGACAAGCGTAAGCATCGATGCAGTTTATTTCGCTTTTTGACAGGCGCTCGCTTGCAACAGAATAAGGATCAATTTGAATCCGTTATTAGAACTACGATCGAGAATCCACTTCAGGAGGTCTCGTCTCACCAGCTTCCCGAGCTTGTTGCGGGGAATTTTACCCACGACAGTAACTCCACCTTCGAGACGAAGGGACCTTGGCAGCTTTGCTAAAACAAAACACAAAAATACACGGTGTTACGGTGGGGTATAAGCAACTCTTCGTTCATGATGCACCCTGATGAATGGTCATAATTTCTACAACTACCCCTCCGCGGTGGCTCAGTGGCTAAGGCGTTGCGCTGCTGAGCACGAGGTCACGGGTTTATTCCCGGCCGCGGCGGCCGCTTTTCTGATGGAGGCGAAAGCAAAAACGCCCGTATGTACGAGATTTCGCGCACATTAAGATCCCCAGGTGGTCAAAAATAATCCGGAGCGCTCCACTACGGCGTGCCTCATTGTCTGCGCTGCGTCGGCTCGTTAAACCCTACAATCAATCAATTACAACCGACCTTACGTTTCATGTTACGTTACGTTAGGTTCAGCATTACGTTTAATGTTAAACAATTATGCAATTTCAGTGTGTTCAAATGAAAATACAGTGAGGCTGTAGGGATAGCATTTTTATTTACACCTATAAAATTACTTCACTCTTCATATGTTGCAGTTTTGACACAGTTATCCTCTCTTAATAGTCAACTTTTTAGGTGGACAATGTGATGGAAGTACGGGAGCCTCTACTGGCGCTTATAAAACAGATGTGATTTCCGCGGATATTGAGGCACAGATGAATGCAGAAGTAAGGGAAAAGTCAGGGTGAATTTCTGGGCCCTCTGAAAAGCTTTACGTGAAACTATTTTTTGTAGCTCTTGTTTATTCATCTCCGATTTACCGGTTTCCCCTGCCACGCGCTTTGATGCCCCGCCACCTGTTGCATCACGATCGTCATGCTAAACCTGAAAGTTCGGATAGGCATCAATCAAGCATTCCATCATTCTGAGGCTATCGTACGGAGGAGCCCACGTCAGTATTACAGACATAAAAAAGGACTCAGTACGGTGGCACTGACAGAAACAAATTGTTTGATGGCTTCTTATTCATCCGAAAAATCTTCATTAAATGTGTTTCTCAAACGCAATGCAGTCACTATTTTGCTGAGGACATCCGTTACAGAAAAAAAGAAAACGCACGTGATATAATGCATTCTATGTTTAAGAGCACCCCACTCATATATTGAGGTTCTTCCTTGGCGGAGCTTTGCGCTAATGTCGCTTTAACCGGAATTTTTAAAAATGTGTTCATGACGAGAAAGGCTACCATTTTCAAACGAAGTAATGAAAAAAAAATAATACGGCGTACGTAAGCTCATTATTGTCATTTTTCAAACTTTTTTTCATTTTTGTGTCATTTTTTTAATTTTTTAGGTGGTACTCCATCATTTAAATGATGGAGTGCCACATCGCTCTGTGCGAAAAAGGATTTTGAAGGAGCTCTCTCACGGGTCGTGATTATGCGTTGCCGTCCATAAAAACCCGAAAATGGTTATCTTGCTGTGACAAAATACACTCCCCAAACATTCACCCTGTTCAATAGCCGCCTAAATATACCGTAAAACGTAAGTATGGGGTAGGTAAAATTTGTACCAATGTCCCTCGTGATGGCTTAATTTGTGCAGTACTGTTGTTCACAATGATGAGGTGCAGTAGGTAAACTCGTCCATGCCAAGCATCTTTGCTAGTGCACCATAGCGTACTAGCAAACAGTTTGGAAATGTAATAATGTTTTTCAGCTTGTACTAGCATGCAAGTATTGCGAAAACAAAAAAAACTGTGCTTCGGGTCACCACGCAGACCAGGCCAGTAAACCCTAGCGAGAAGAAATCTGGCCAGTACACATATTTTGTATATTGCGTAATAGTGTATGCAGGTTCTCCGAACTCCTATATTCTTGAATTTATAAAAAATGTTCATCTACTGTCCTACTTGTTTCTTATGTAGGGTAACAAAGAAACATATATGTACTCAATCCCACAAGCTCAGCTTTTGTTTACACTTAAAGATCTTAGGTTACACATACATAGCAGCCTCTTTTATTTAAAAATCAGTACGCCTTATAAATAAAACATTTTCTCATTTTCTGAAGATATTTTAAAAATTAATATTCCCAGAACACCAATTCTTCCTAGATACGGCAGTTGTCTGCGAAGACCATAAAGATATATGCTACACACCTGGAAAAAATACAGCTTCGACCCTGCCTCACCCAACTAGACCGTAATGTAGAATTACCCCACTGATTTCAACTTTTTCCTTTTCTTCCCTTAACAAAACCTTAGTTAATGCTTTTCCAAGGCGTAATAACGTTTTCGGAGATTCTGGCACTTGTCAGAAGACAACGTAGGGGCAACAAATAACAACCATCAGCAAATTGCTGGAAGTGGCAGGGCGCAAGATCGTCGCATCCAGGGATGGGCACGACGACAGCGTGTGGCAGCTGACCGACTTCAGGATCGGGTAGCCCCACCACAGCGCAGTCCTGGACTTGGGCACACGAGAAAAGCACCGCTTCAATTGCAGCCGGCGGCACCTTGCGGTCTCGGCAGTGAATGAATTCGCTAAGGCGCTCCACCAGGTACAGCCATTCATCTTCGTCGTAGTAGCACACGTCTCCTACGCCAAGAAAAGATACCGGTAAGCCATGCGGGGTTGACCGGTCGGCAACCTATGGGCCTCGTGCACTGCAGTTTTAAGTAAACTTGTGGCGCCACCTGGTAACGGCGGCAGAATTGTTTCTGAAGACTAAATAAACACATCCAGCAGTTCTCTACGGGGCTGAATTTAAGCAACCGGAAAAGTAGTATCTGACAATTGCACCGTTTTATTACGTTCACAGTTGTTGTATTCATAGAAATATTCCGCTGACGAGTTGTGCGGGAGTACGTGCTGAAACATTTTAGAAAGCGCACTTTGTCCAATAAAAGCAGACGGCAGTACACGGATCAGCTGCCTGCGACGCCAACGTGAATAAAGCACATAGAACCCGCGAAAAAATAAAAAGAACAGATCCATAGGTGCATTTGCGTAGCTGTCCGCTATTTGGCGTAAGACAACTGCAAAAAAAATCCCTGGTATGCAACAGAACGAAATGAGTGCTTATTTTTGTAGCTCCTGAAACAGCCATTGGTGTCAGTATAATAACTGTGCACACATCAAAAAATGCATGGAGCATCCCATGGGTATGCATGCTTCCATTGTACGGAGTCATACCAGAAATATATAAAGAGAGCTTTAAAATGAGAATATTAGAAACGTAAATGTTTACGCTACACGTCAACACAACAATAAACAGATGGACACATGCCAGCTACGATTCGGACGTTTGCATCTAGTTTTATTGAAATGATTCTCAAAAATCTCAATCTTTTGTTGCTGCAAAACCTGCAGTTTGCGTTTCCGCACGGTAGGTGAAAGGAAACGAGTTCAAGCGGTGCTTGTTGCGCAAAATTATTTTGCTGACAAAGATAGCATGCACGAGCATAACTAATACCCACGATGGCATGTAGTTACACGAACACCACGTACTACTCTATCAGCTGTGAAACGATCTCCATTATTCCAGATGGACTTTTTTTCATCGGTAGTCCGAATGCGACGAACCATAACATTTTTGGACCATTATAGCTCCTGTTTTGCACTCTACAATATGTGTGCCCGTGTCAATGTCGACTGATGAACGAGGTAAATAAATGTTTAGAGGCTTTCATGAGAGCTTCCTCACGCGCATACACGTCCAAAAGTATTCGCATAATAAGTACGTGTTTAAAAACCTATGAAAAAACTTTAAAAAAGCGTCGCGATATTTTTATGAGCCCTTTCAATGAACTCATGGTATTTTCAGCAGTTTCAGGTAGAGTTTAGCCGAGCAGTTGCATTTTCAAATACCTGCCCCTAGAAACCTAAATCTTCGGGCTCTTCAGGCCGCATATCCTTGGTGTCGCGATACACACACGAACCTTTCGCAGCGATTTCACACACACAACGGACATCACTTCCTGACATTTACAAGGCACACGGGGGTTTACAGGGAGAAATTCGCTTCTGCAAGCCCCGTGAAAGTCGCGTCACCAGTCTTTTCTTCGCTAAGCTGTCCGCCAAATGCTGCAGTTATTATCTTATGCCAGTTATGCCCGGACGAGGACCGAAATGCTGAAACCGACCAAATGAAATTGTTGCTGGCGGCGCGTGAAAATGTGCTGTAATTTAATGCTCTTGCGGGGACGAGGAGCCCCACAGAACAGGAGCACACGTGTGTCCCTATTGGTGGAGCGATCGCGGATTTTCTTACATATTATCGCACACACAAACGCGCACTCCTTCACTGTTCTTTGTTTTCTCAAGTGGGCTTGCGGGTTGTAGCCATTTTATTTTAATCTTTCATATGGGAGACACCGCTGACGCCGATGGTGTTCAGTTAAGCCCATTGCGACATTTCAGCGTGTCCATACGGCACGGAAACAGACCCGCGGTTGCATACAACCAATTTTGTTTTGATGAATCGGTTTCCTGTCTCCCTTTCGAAACCTTTTCTCCTTATTTAAATACAGTTTGGATGTTTGTATCGCATTGTAAAAGAACAGGGGCCATTCTTGCCTTTTTTTGCCGATATTCGTACACTGCCGAACGATACGCTACAGGACGTCGCCTGCTCGCGGAATCCAGAAGTGATGTCTTCGTTGTACGCAAGGTGGTGCGGAATACTGCAAATCAGTGGCGCCACCATACCAGCGCACGAGGCCCATACAAGATGAACTGGGCATCTGGACCATCGCGTGGGCCATGCCATTACGAATAGAACCAGGGAAGATACACAAGCCAACTTTCGTCTTGTTTATTTTCCCCTAACTAATTATATTTGCTTTCTATCAAGCGACCGCCTCTAAGTTGAGTGATGTTTTTTAATATTAACCCTTCTAGAAAGGCGTATACTTTGTAATACTCATAGCTTTCAGTTGCGAATTTAACTGTCTGCTCTGCCAGCAAATATACCCGGCTTCAGTATGTATATACACCGGAGTGAATATTATTTGGCCCCAAACTATGAATAATTGCTGATTTCTTTGTTTGCCCGAAAAATAAACCTCAGAACGAGAGATCTACAAATCTTGCTGCAAACGTATTTCGGTAACCGTCGAAATAAGCGCCACTTTGTGAAGCACGTTACGGCATCTGAACAGCTTTGATAACAAGTCATATCAATTAGTAATATTTGTACACAGTATTTCTGGCTACACAAGTTTCACAGCATCTCAGCCATTCTGGGAATACATTGATCAGATTCATTGCTTGTCGACGACAGGATGGCATATTTACATATTTTAACACATTGATATTACCTCAAAGAGGAGAGAAAGTCCACAGTAGAACGCAAAAAACACACACAGTCACCTCTGAAGAATACAAATTTGGGCACGGTGCACCGCGGGCGTGGGCTCTCGCCTATGTCTGCCGTTAAGTTTTTTTTCTGCATAAATCTGACTCAGCCAAATCGCCCCAATTCCTTTTCTGCGATAATTATGTAAGTACAAAACACTTTTTGTACTTACTCTTCAGAATCTTCTAGATGCGAAGCACGATCTAGCGTCAAGTTTTTTTCCCCTGCACTTTCCATTCGCTACCTGTTCTGTTCTATAACTTGGCGCTTCCGGCCTAAGAGTGTTATTTCGACGGTACGGCCACCGTTCACTCTAATGTTGCGGCGACAGGCTGGTAGAACTGCTAGTCTGCTAAGTTCTCACAACAATTTTGTTGTCGTCCTAACTCCAAGTTTACATTCTAAAAATATATTGTGTTCCCTTTTTTTCTTTCCAATTTTCGCAACTAAAATACTATAGCTCACAAGCAGATTAAGTCAAAATCTTCCTGGCTGATTCCCGCGTGGGTATGTCTTGCTACGATAAAACCAACCAATATCTTGGGAAAATATCAAATCATCCATTATGGATCATTTCATTTGTTCTACCGCCACGTGACAATATTTAAAAAACACGGTTCTCCAACATACTTCGAACTTATGATCTATCATCAGCAGCGGCGTTACATACTGCCGTTTCGATTTACCTGTTCGATACCAGCCATTGGCGTCAGTGACAGGCTCGTCCAGTCGTCCCCAGTACCCACACATCAGGCCAGGGCTTCTGAGAACAAGTTCACCGCACTGACCAGGACCCAGGGGCTTCCCCGACTTGTCTATCACCTGGACCATATAAGCAATATTGGCTGTGTGTACGAATTGTAGCTTAGCTTATTTTGACAGATGAACTGAAATAAAACTCCGCACAGAGACTTGATATTTTATTGCAACTATGTCATTATAGTTTGTTTAGCGCAGCTGCTTCCAATTAGGAGAGAAAGATTGGTCGCTTTCAACGCGTTCCTTCACAGGAAAAGAAATTTTTATGCTCCTTTGTGGGTTCTAGTTTACAATACTCCTATACCATAATACCTGCATACCACACAATAACACACGCAATATTTAGGAATGCGGTTATTCCGCAACAGAACTTCTCGTTCCGAAAGCTGCAAGTTTTTCGGGAGTGGTCACGCTCACGTGACGAAGTAACACCAAACGTTTACAATATTTTTGTAAACAAAGAACGTGACACCTTTTGCCAGCCGCAAGATCAAGCCACGCTTCTGGTTATGTATTGAAGACCATAATAAAATAGCGGTCAATATTGTAGGCACCTTTAAAATGTATTGACAAAAGCAGCGCGGAGATGCTGTAAGCAAAATGACACCCGAACCACATTCCGCACCAGTACACAGCGCTGCTAGGAACACTCCTGGCTTCCCTATCCGTCGGCAAAATTTCGTTGTGTCTCCCATGGAAGGCGCAGCGGTTCTTTTCCAGCGCTAATTCAGCCGTCACACCAGAAGCACGACGATGTAGTATCGTTTAAGTGCGAATTCGTAGGCAATTTGGCGATACAGAGCATGGTCACCGGAAAATTTCTGAACCAACGATTTGCCCGAACGTCCGAGATGCAGAGATGAACAGTAATTTCATGAAGCACTTACAGAAGTTGGGCTACAGACTAGCTGAATACTTTACCTTAACCCAACAATGTAAGGACCAAGATATCGCACTGCTCATAGGATCTGAACAACTTTGGACTACAATGACAGGACACTTCATTCGCAGCGATCCAGGGCAAGGTTTAGTAGCTATGAAGACCTCGCTGGAGTGGAAGTATTAACACCCTCTCCATGAATCGCGTCCGACGCTTCAAACAACGGCGGAAGGGACTTGCGTGCTTCCTACGCAAGTGGCCCGCAACGGTGACTCAAAAGGAGGTCCTGCAAAAAATCTGCAAAGCAGCCTTGTTGCCATACCTCCAGGTGTTGCGTCCATCGCACAGCACACCAAAGAAAGCGAGTAAGCAAGGGCGCTAAGGGATTTGAAGTGAACTAACTGGGTCAAGCACAATCCAGGAAGCATCCAAGTTGGCCGGAGCCAGACAAGAGATACTGGATGCGTGAGAGCAAACATCCAACGTTTATCAAATTGAGTCAATTGCCGACATCGCCCCAGACTTTACAACTCGCGGAAATGTGCAATGAGTCCTAGCCTATGAATGGTGACAGCGGAGCCAGTGTTCCGACCAGGGTGTCGAACCGGAATTTTTTCCGGTTCGGTTCGGGTTCGGGTTCAAGCCTTTCGGGTTCGGTTCGGGTTCAGTTCCGCCGCACCATTTCGTTCCGGTTCGAACCGGTTCGAACCGGTTCAAACGGGTTCGAACGGGTTCGGAGAAAAAAAAAGCGTGTGTGTTTTTTTCTGTTAATTTTTTTGTGCTCGGTTTTCGTTTCCTTGTCAGGTTTCCTTGCCAAAAACGAAGCCATATTATAGGTTTTTTTGTGCAAATGTTTTGTTTTGGCCAAAAATAAGCAACCCTGCAACATTTCTTCCAACTTTGTTCGAAATCTTGAATGCTTGCAGAAAGTAGTCAACCAACACATCCAGTACTTAGATCAGGGATTCGGAAAGTCCCCCAGACAAAAAGTACTGCTCTGTCCCCATCAGATAACTTACAAACTTGTTTAAATAATTTTCTCCCTTCCCCAGTCTTGGCGTTCTTCTACCGCTGGAATGACGTCATTACAGCGATTTGTAGCGGTCCTATTTGCCGGCTTTCCTTAAGTTGCGACATTAAAATGAAACCACAACCGCGAAGCGGAAACGGAAGGCGTATCTGCTGGGTCGAGCAAATCCCGCACTGCTCCTCTGTGCTGGCAATAGCTATAACTTTTGCAGTGCTTCCAGATGCGAAGATAAGAGTGAGAGCGTTGATCTAAACTGTTGAAGAGTTCCTTTAACTGTAAAATGTACTGCGAAATGTTTTCTATAGTAGGTCCACGATTACAGCATTAACTGAAGCGAAATGAAAAATTCGCTCGGACACATAAGACTGCGTATTTGTATGAATTTGAAAGCCCGGCTTTTTTATGGCCGCAAGTTTATTTTAATTGATTTAGTTTCTTTCATTTTTATAATTTATTTTAATTTATTCTTGGATCATAACACTGCAGTTTTATACCCCGCAGTTGTTTTCTTTAGGAAAAAATGACGGACGATTACGACACTCGCTAATGCGAAATTTGAGTGCAGCGCGAACTGTAGTCTTCTCGGCGACGGCGCATAGATGCTGTGCCTCAGGAAGTGATCGCGTCATCAGCTAATGCACGACGGTTCGCGGCATACTCTGTCGTTATCTCGTAAGGGGTCGCCAGTGTGAAGCACGTCTCGCACGGTCACGGAATTACGCCCTCACCCTTACACTTTCGCCATACTTGCAACCTCTGTTTTCCTGCCAGCTCTATCTTCGGTGGCGTCTTCGTTCTCTCGGTTACAACGAGTCCAACGCTGAGGGACTACGCGAAACCACCGGAGCGGGTGCTTAAGGGCTGCGCTCTAACGCATGGCTCTACGTAGCCGCTGTGCAGCCATGTGATCCACTCCTTCGCCGACAAGTGACGGGCCGCACATCGTCTCTAAATAATGCGTTCTCGCCACAGTCTTCTGGAAGGCAAACAGGTTGCCTCCTGACCAGTGGGCAGCACACGGGTGCCTCCGACGCCTCCCCCTCGGTGCATCTCCGCCCAGAATCTTTGGTAATAGGGCAGCCTCCCTGCAGACTGCCTATTGCCCCGTCCTGCTAAGCAGACGACCCGTCCGTCCACAATCGTTTGAATGCGTACCATTCTTTGCCCACAGCAAGGACTGTCTAACCCCCTTCATTTCCACAAAAATACCGATTTCGCGGGAGTTCCACCTGTAATCTCTGTAATAGCGTAAAGGAGATATCTGGTCAGCACAAAATTACTGAAAAGCTAAAAATAAAAAAAGTAATCACCAAAACTGGCAAACCGTGTGGACACCCTGCATTTCCACAATAATGAGGATTTCGGGAAATTTCGACCTGTAATCGTTATATAGGGTAAATGGAGATAATTAGTCGAACAAAATTTATAAGTGTAAAAAATAAAAAAAAGTAAAACATTTGCGGAAACTGGTGAACCGTGTAACACCCTGCATTTCCACAATAAGGCAGATTTCGGGAGATACAAATGTAATCGTTATAATAGCGCAAATGTAACTAATTGGTCGAACGAAATTTTGAAAAACTAGTAAAATAAGAAAAATATTAAGCAAATAGGAAAATGGGAAACCGGTATAACTGCCTGAATCTTCCACAATAACTGGAGATTTCAGCGAATTTTCTATTTGTAATTTATAGCAGCGTCAATTGATATAATTGGTCGGACAGGATTTATCAAAACCAAAAAATTTGCTGTGGTAACTCACACTGAGGACAAGCGGCATAGGAATGCTACCATTAGTAGATAATTGTTTGAATTTCTGCAGAATTTTTTTAGTACCCTGGAGTGTCTCCTTGGTGCAGTATTTTGCGTCTCCCCCGTCTTCCCCCCTCCGCCCGGGCGTCTCGTGGAGGCCCGCCCCTCGTCCCGAAATCACGCATTTTCGCAGGAATCGCCTTTCTGGCAGGCAGCCAGACAGGCAGGTAGTTTACTGGCGAGCGGGAAGTCTTTTTGGCGCGCAGGAGAGCCTGAGCGCCAAATATCTTTTTTTGGTTCCACCAAATGTCTAGGCACGCACACGCGCATGCACCCATGTTTTCGCACAATGAGGCAAATAATTTTGCATTTAAATAAATTGATTGGTCTGCTACGCTTTTCATGTACCCCTTGTTTCAACGACGCTTTAGCTTTAACACGAAATCATTAGCACTGCAAGAAGTCGAAAACAGTCCCGCGTCGGAGTCCACCTCCTACTGTCAAGCGTGCTGGTGGCGTTTTTAAAGCGATTTCCTTCTGCTCATCTTTCATATGCTAACGTACCAGTTAGAAAGAAAGAACCGCTTTCATGACTCATTGGACGCCGTGTACAGTACGGCATTGGATAGGGAACCACCGGAGATAGGAACTTGCTAAATGGCACTTCAGCGACAGGTGAGAGCGGTTGGGCTCTACGAAAGATAATAGCTGAGTGAAGTCACAAGCAGCAGTAATTATCCCTCGCAGAGAGAGGGAAAATTAACTTTAGATAAATCGAGGAAAAGTTTCAGAGAGGCGTCCTCATTCAAGGGGTAGAGTCGACAGTCCGTTTCCATCAAGAGAAACTGAATCTTCCAGGCTGAGGCTGGCCAAGGCTTTCTCCCAAATCTCTATGGAACGTGTAGGTTTGGGTGGATCTAGGGTGGACTTGTCGCAGCCGCCTACTGTGTGTATGAGGTTCCCAGGTTCCCCACAGAAGTGACGAAATGGAGAGAATTGGTGTCCCCTCAAGAGGTGAAGACTGATGATGTGTGGGAAGGTGTTAATCCGCACTGCACGGAATAATCTTTCCTGGTTATTCGCTAGCGATTTGTGCGGGAACGGAATACGTTCTATACGGGAGAGCCTATAGTGCTAATATATTTCCTGCTAGTAATACAGGATGCATGCTCTCGAGCTCGGCTTCATCAGCGCTGGCTAAGCGGGTCAAATGTCCAGCCACGAGGTTGGTGATCTTGTCTGCAGGCGATGCCCAGTATGAGCTGGGTGTCCATACAATCCTGGCTGGTCTCGTTGGTGCTCTCTGCTTGTTCATTCGAAGGTGTTTTAACATGCAATAGACTGTTGGCAAAGTTGCGCCACGCCGAGTCTGTTATTAGGCTTTTTGGCGGCCCTTTGGCTAAGCGCACGTGCTATCGCCTCTTCCTCAGCTTGGAAGGGGTCTGTGTTCGGGGGTTGAGATGCTACACCTGTGGAAGGCTGCAGAACAATAGCACGGAGAAGAAAGAGAAGGTATCGGAGAATGCTATCGGGTGTCTTTCGCATCAAATAAGTTGATCGTTGCTTTTTTTTTCTTTTCAGGTTTAGTTTGCTTCCTAGTCTTACCTCATATATATACACATTTTGAGAACCTTTTGGTGAATATAAGACATGCATTAGGCAATTAGTTTTTAACTTCATTGCGAGATGTAAATCTTACGCGAGAAATAACATTAGAGTGTAATACGTGCATAAAAAAGGCCTTTTATAGCGTTCAGGTGGTCGGCACATAACTTTCCGGCTATTTTGTGCGTAACTAAATTTCCTGATTGGTCGAGAAAGAGAACGCTGCAAAATTAACAAATGCCAAGGACCCCAAATCTATCATGTTTGTTCCAACCCTCTAATCCGCCTTAACAGACCCGCTAATTCCTCTAATCCATATTAATCAGCACCGCAGTACCACTAATTCACATTAGTTCATTCACTCATCTCACTAAACCACCCTAGTCTACCCGCTAATCCGCGTTAATCGACTTAAATCCATGCATCGAAATGCTATCGCATTTACTTTAAAAGTGAAAATGAGAAGGCCCCAATTTTTTTCAATTCTCATGTTCTCCTAGGGCAGTAACCAAAGGACACAACGGCACTGTACAGAAAAAGTGATGGTGACGTAGAGACTGTGAGTGTTTGTGTCTCAGTGCTGTTTTTATATAAGTGCCCACTCAAACTAAAATAAGTGGAAGATACGATTTATTGTTGATGGTGTCCCCTGAAGGCCTTCACAAGCGGACACGGATTGCATTCGCATTAACAACATGAAAACTTCGCACGATTTTAAACACACTGCAGATAGAAACCATAAAAAATACCCCATGATATGTTGCCACGGAATATGCGTTCTAACCTAAGCTATTGTAAATGCAAAAAGATAATTTGGGGAGATGGATACCTAAGCAAACTAGTAGTGTATACGTACTTTACATTAAATTAGGGTAATAATACGATGAGAACCTTATGGGCCTTGGGAGCTGCAGACTATGCAAAATATTGCGTGGTGCCGTCTGGCGAATGGTAAAAATATCTTCGGATGTAAGGTAGGGTACCGGGATGGAAAACTAGAAATCACAGTTTTGAGGCCCCGGAACCGGTTCGGAACGGTTCCTTCAATTCGTTCCGGTTCGGGTTCAGTTCCAAAATGGCGGAAAAAAATACGGTTCCGGTTCAGCTCCGGTTCCGGGCAAAAATTCGGGTTCGGTTCCGGTTTTCGGTTCGGTTCCGGTTCCGGTTCGACACCCTGGTTCCGACGCATTGTATGTCAAAGACAGGCGCTGGTTCGCTAACGATTCAGGAGTGTACGCGTACTTGAATAGCTACCGGAACCGTCAACATAGCAGGCACTGGTTGAATGGTACTCTGAACACGTCAGAAGCAGCTTTGTTTCAAGCTAGGTTCTCCGAAAGAAAACAAGGGTACCAGACCGAAGGAACATCCATCTGAAAAAAAAAACATCCCCCTCGCGAGGGGCACGATCAAATGCAGAGCATTTCCGGGGCGCACGACGTTAAGTAGTTTGCGTTACGGTATTGTTCCATTGCGTAGCACCCCTGGTTGAAGGTCTTGATTCCATCTCGTGCAACGGAGACTCGACGACGGCAACTGCTGACGAGAGAGCGCGGCGATGAGTGCGTTCCAGCCTCGCCGACACCCGTCTTTATCACGCCACGATCGCGCCACGCGCGCGCGATGCTGACGTTACGATCACGCCACAGATGTTGTGGATCCCGCGACGCCCCCCCCTGTTGGGCGCGAACCGACCGCGGAGAGAGCGCGCGATGCGAGCGGCGAGTAGGCGAGGAGGAGCGGAGGAGAGGGCACACCTGCGAGCGATGCGGACTGCTACGGACGCCGAGAAAGGGTGACATCGTGAGTTAAAGAAATGCTCTGCATTTAAAAAAAGGGTCTAGAAGGAATTTGATTGTATATTTGATTGTTACTGGCAATGGTGGTGCATTGCTTGGGCAGGAGCCGCTTGAAACGTGTGGACGTTGTTCTGCTGTTTTGTCGCCGGGATCGTGTTGGGAATCGCGCAGAGGTGTTAGAAGTCGCACCTGAGCCTACGGCAAGTGCATCATCATTATTGTAAATCGATCAGCCATCGCCATTACAGCTTTCCATCAGTGTTTGTGACGGCTCTGTTACCCGGCCTCTACCGCAACGAGGCGGTCGCTCCGCGACAGACGATGTGCTCCTCCCAAGTATTGTGTATTTATTCAAAACTTATAGGGCATAATGTGCGAATATCAAATAATACAAAGAAATGTCTTTCCCTATCAGTGGCCTCGACTCACTTGGTTTACTGAGAGGGCTAAAATTTTTCCTGCAACTTATAAGCTTATTTTGCTTACATGTGGATTATAATTAAGCTGCTATGTGGGCTTTGAAAACAAGGCCCCGTATTGAATTCTGATCCAGTCCTCAAAATACACTAGTGGTGTCACTAAAATTAATGTTGGCATATTGCGGAGAAGTAACTTGAATGATCAGAAAAAATATTATTTCGTGATGCCTTGTCACTGGTAAAAAACTCTTATGTAGATATGTCTAGAATGATAGTTCGTATACGCACCTTTTTCTACTGCTTAATGAGTTCAAAATTGGTGCCACGTTCGATGTGGCATGCGTGAAAAATCTGGATTATATTAAGGGATAAATTGAGGCGGAAAGAACGAACTCGGCTAGCTTACAATCGATGCTGCTGGAAGTACGTGGGAGAAGCATTCACCTTGCAGTACACAAAACAATGGGGATAAGATGTTGACGATGAAGCCAAACAACTAAGGTGGAATTTTAGAGCAGTTCTCATGTTGTCGCAAGTATTTTACCACACGGCCGAAAAGATTTTACCATCGCTTCAACTCCCATTCCGAGACGGCCACTGGATCCGTATCTGGGCGGTGCATCCTTGAGACCGGCTGTGACAAAGAGAGCTTCCGTTTGTCCGTACACTGCAAAAAAAATTTAAAATTACACGGCAACATCACCATGGCGGAGGTTGAAAATTCGCACTTCAAATTCATTTTTACCTTCCAGCAAAAAGGAATACTTCGGATAAGTTGTCGAATAACAAATACTTGAAAAAATATTGTGAAACAGCAACTGATACAGGCCTAACCCCAAGAGCTTGAAAGGACTCATTGCAGTTCATTCTGAATACCACAGTAAAGTGTTTTGGAAAAGCATTTCCCAAAACAACAAATTGAGACAAAACGCAAAAGCGTTAGGCAACTTAAAGAATGTCAGCAAACCAAACAACCACATCGTTTAAATGTACCTCCCAGACCGTATGTAAATTACACGGCTCCTCGGAACGATACCGCTTGAATGCCAAAACTTGAAAGGTGGATTAGAAGCAAAGCTTTTTACCTTAAGAGAGAGAGGTGGCACATAATTTGGGAAAAAGATATGAACTAAGTTTATGTTTATTCGTTTCGAGCGTTGATGGTGGTTATCCCTAAAAAGAATATTGTGCTTCGATGCAATGCAGAAAACTGAAAATACCTTTTTTACCGTGGCGGGAGGCCATTAACGACCATTAGTCGAGCGGCGGCTCACTTTTTGTAGCTGATACCGCGGACTGAGCGCGAAAGTACTGTTCGACAAATAAAAACACAGACACTACGTGCTGCAGTCGCTGTACTAGAGGCGAGGGTGCAGGTAGATTAGACCCAGCCAGCCCCTTCTTTTATCCCACCGTGTTCTGAAAGCACGGGCCCTTAAGCCTTTCCTCTATCTTTCTCCCGCCCCCACTTCCCCCCTCCCGTCAAAAAAAGCAGCTACCACCAGACCTTTTCCCTGCGCGACCACACAAGGCTCTGAATGACGTTGGCTGAGCTTGACGGTCAGATCAACGCTACGAAGAGCGGGTCATTTTCATTGTTTTTACCGGAAGGAAAAGTTTCGCTTACAGTCTCTCTTATATAACAACTTGTTGGTGTTTGATTTTCGAGGAAAGGATCTTATTAGTTGCAAACACAAAGCTTACGCTGAATGAAGTTGCTCAGCTTAAGCTCCTCAAAAAGCCTTCTTCCGGTGTCTTCGGTGATGCAGCTTCCACTAGTCATGAAATACTTCAGGCAGCCGAGGTCATGCTTCATTCGCTCTGGATGATCTAGCAAGCATCGTGCCACGTATGGCACTGTGGAGAGCATAGATACCTGTGAAAAATAGGCCCCAAATGCCTAATTTTAAAAATGCAATTAGAGGGTTACGTCGTGCAAATCGACCACCATCAATCCGCGAATAGAGATGTTGCAAAGAATAACAGCAAGAGGGGGTAAATCAGGTGAAATAAGTGGTGAGTGATACAGTGAGCGACTGCCATAAGGCCTAGTAGAGGCGGTGGTTGTGGAGGCGGCGCTGCCTTCGTGTAGCTACCCGTCCAGTTACACTGAGTGACGTTCAGTCAAGGTACGGCGAAGGCACCGAAGTTTTCCTGGTCATGTCGCTCGGGCATGTTTTGAACCATCGTGGCTCCGCTTGAATGGATTGTTGGGTACTCTGAGAAAGAGTTCGAAATGAGTGCACGATCTCGTAGGAGGAAGAAGGCGGGGGGGGGGGGTGAGATTTAGACAAACGCCAGTGAACTGACGCGGATGCTGAACGCGGATGCTGAATGCTTTTTACGACTTGTTTATTATTAAGATCATTGAGGCCTATAATAGTGCATTTCCTTTTATTACTCCGACTAAAGCCAGAAAAGCTAGAAAACCGTGGATTACACTTGAATTCTTAAAAAGAATAAAAGAACGCAGAGTTGTTGGATAAATTTGTAAAATCCCGGGATTTATGGATTACAAGAAAGTTAGAAAAAAATTAACAACGGACATAAAGAGAGCGCGCCTTCAGTACTACTCAAACAAATTTGCGAGCATTCAGTTTGATCCCTCAAAAACTTGGACGGTTATAAAATATTTGCTTCGGAAATCAAAGGCTTCAGTGCCATCTGAACTAAAAATAGGAGAAGATACCTTCAGTGGTAAAGCCCTAGCTAATCTGTTTAACCAACGCTTCCTGTCTTTTGGGGTGTCCAATTCACGTAGCTCGGATCCAAGGTCTTATCTAACTCAAAACGTGTGCAGCTCAATGTTCCTCTATCCTGCTACTATAACTGAAATGACCATTGTGGTAAATAGTCTAAAAAATAATTGTTCTTCTGGCTTTGATGGAATTAAGGCCGCACCAATCAAAGCTGTGATAGACCTGATCAGTGAAGTCTTGTGTCACCTAGCAAATTTAATTCTGTCTACAGGAATCTTCCGGATAACCTGAAAATAGCAAAAGTTTTTCTTTACATAAAGGTGGTGCGATTGATGAAATTAATAATTACCGACCAATTTCAGTGCTACCCATTTTCTCCAAGGTCATGGAGAAAGTTATAAATTCTAGACTATCAAGTAACCTCCAAAAGCTGAAATTAATTTCCGGCAATCAGTATGGATTTTAAAAAGGGAAATCTACTGAACTTGCTTTAATTAACATCAAGGATAGCCTTATTCGCAACATAGAAAACCGTCTCTATTCTGTAGGAATTTTCTTAGACTTTAATAAGGCTTTTGATTCAGTTAAACATGATATTCTTTTTCTTAAACTGTCACATTATGGTATAAGGGGAACTTCACTTCTGCTTTTTCGCAGCTACTTATCAGACCGTGAGCAATTCGTTTCCGTTCATGATGTTCAATCCGACAGGCAAAAAATATCGTATGGTGTACCACAGGTATCTATATTGGGGCCAATTATATTTCTTTTATACATTAATGATATTGATTTGATTCCGTTCACCCAGGATATTGTTCTTTATGCTGACGATACGAATGTTTTTTTTTCGTCCACTGATTTGGCATCCGTCATCGCTACTGCAAACTCCTGGTTACAACAGCTTTCCCTCTGGCTGGATGCGAATGAATTACAGCTTAACGTTAAGAAAACAAAATATATAATTTTCTCGTATAAGAATAGGCCTATGAGAATTCCTTGCCCTCTAACATTTCAATCCCTTCCAGTCGAAAGAGTTCAAGTACACAAATTTTAGGTGTTTTCTTTCACGAAAATCTTCTTTGGAATCACCATGTTGATTTTGTTAAACACAAGACCGCACAATCTATTGGAGTGTTAAATAAACTGCGTCCTTTGTTACGAACACCTGTAAAGCGTCAACTGTATTTCTCGCTTGTTCATTTTCGTTTGCGCTATTGTTTGTTGGTTTGGGGTGCTACTTCCAAGTACAACCTTAACTTTCTCGTTTCGATTCAGAAAAGGGGTATTCGTTTTATCAATAACTTGCCTATGGCTGTTGATACCTTACCTTATTTCGCACTAAATTTATTTATTAGTATTCAATATATGTACGAACGTAAGTTAGCTGAGACCATATACCTTACCTATATAAGTGACCGCGAATCCTTCCTCTTACAGTACACAGACACTCATCCACACTACAGCTTCGGCATACTGTTTTCAGGAAAAACAGGATCAGGACGAATTATGGTACCCAGCTGTTAGATTGGCAGATACCGAATCTTTTAAACTATCATCCCGACATAATAGGCCTTATTGATTGTTGTAGGTATTTATATTCATTTAAAAAGCAAATTAAACTTTACTTTATGAATTTATTATGACTTCCATTGACCTGATTTGCTACATTCATGCTCTTTGCATCTGTTTATGTAGTGTTTATTTGGATTGTAAACTATGCAACCCCATTTGTTTGCTGGCTTTTGTTTGCTGGCTACAATGTATGTATTAGTGTAATCCTGCTAATTCTCGTGGGAAATGTTGGTTATTGTATAACTCTGTGTTGCTATCTGAATGTCCCCCTTGATTTTCCTTTCTTTCTTTCTTTTTCTTTTTTTATGTGAAACGTTTCCAAGCTTGAAACGCTGTCTGTGCTGCCAGTGTCACTGGGAGCCAGAGGTCAAGTCAGGCGACATTCACGTCGCCTTTAGCCTCGGCACCATGTACGCCATTCTGCCAAATAAACTTCAAATTTCAATCAATCAATCAATAAAAATGAAGGACAGGCAGAGAATAACAAAAGAGTACCAAGTCTCGAAAACAGCGTTCATGATATGTAGATGTACGGGCCCTCAAGCAGCGGTGGTGAAATGTACCAATGAGAGCAATGCAATACGGTCATTTTGTGTGCGTACTGGTAATTACCGATGCATATTTTCTCGCCTGTGTTCTATAAAAGAGTATGCACTCTGATGAAAATAAAATTGTAATTATGTTGAACGACATAGATGCGACAGATAATTCAACAATATTTGTTGGGGGGCTGTTGGTTCACGATTCCTAAATAGGTTTACCGCAAACCCCAATTACGATACACAAGAAAGGAGACAGGACAAGCGCTACGACAAGTAGTTAAATAAAATGCGCCTAACACAACGGATTTGTTTCGTAGCGAGTACAAGCGGCAGTGTGGCAAAGAGGCGTACAAATATTGCCGTCTGTTCGAAATTCCCACAGGGTATTTATCCGATACTGTCAATCTTCCTTGTCAGGTTCCAGCTGTTTGTGAACAAATTGGCCTTCACCTTATATACGTTCGAGCGGGTCACGTCATGGAGGCAGACATTCATAGGTTCACAAACAATGCTCAAATACTGTATTATCGCTGTATTACCGCAAATACTGTGTTAACGCAAAAACGGTGAAAGAAGTTAAAATAGACACTCCAACCAAACCAAATTCTGAAATCGCACGCATCAAAAAAGGTAATTCCAAGCTGACGCAAAAAAATTTAATTCTTCGACAAAAAAAAGCGGATGGGCAATAACGCAAAGTGATTTTTTCATTTGTGTTTACAATTTTTTATCGTTAAATCAGAGTGACAAGCAGGACATTGTAGTAAAGAATCAGTTCACTTAGAAAAATTTACAACCGAAGAAAATAACGAAAATTTACACTGTATTTCTAGAATTAAGGGAGATGTGGAGAATTGGCACTTCAAAGTTGTCGATAGAATTAGGAGAAGCAAAAATCTGATAAAAGCCAATGAAGTGATACTTCGATCCCCTCTCTTCTTCTCTCATTAGGAAACCGCGCGCTCACCTTGTGCTTTTCGAGGGCTTCCAGCAGCCCTGCAGTGTCTGTCGTTTCCAGAAAGACGCAAGACGCACCTTGTATGATGGCTTTGCAGACGCAGCCGAAGAGTGCATAGCTGTGTCCAAGCATAGCCGTGCAAAGGAGCACATCCCTGTCATTGAGGCCCATGTGACGTGGATGGCTGCGAATGTGTTTTCTGGTCGGCAAAAAGGTTTTTATCTAACTCTATTTCAGCACGACAGAAAAATACCAATGAAATATTCTACTAAAGCCATACAAAGTTGCTTCACCAAAACCTACTGAGCCCCTTTCCAACAGAAACAGGGGCGCCCGCGATGCTTGACCTGAGTAACAACGAAATGACCAAAATCAAAAACAAAATTAACTCAAAATGAAAACGAAAACAATTGTAACAAATTTAAAACACAATTATCGAAATAAGAAAGCTAAACCAAAACGAAACCCTTCTACTTTGGTTTCGTTTCTGATGATTGTGGTGTTTAACGCGCCGAAGCTACAACTGGAGTATCAGTCACGCCGTAGTAGTGGGCTACCACCTGGGGACTGACGAACTCGGAAATGCCGTGTATCGGCACGCGGGAATTTTTTTCTTTCCTTTCCATAAAAAAAAGCATTGATGTAGCCTGGAACAAACTTGCTTTTGCTTTCAGCATCGCACGGCCTCAGCCACTGAGCCACCATGGCGGTTAAGTTTTCCGATTATTTGAACGTGTACGCTGTGCAATGGCGGCACTCTCCCGCAAAGCGAAAAACGCGCGGCCTACCCATCCCGTGCAATGATATCAGCAGCCCGACAATAGGTAGAGAGGTCTCCTACCTTGCGGCCTGATGCTCTCCGCGACGGTAATTGGATCCCTTGGTCGCGTGACGTAGCGCGATAATTGTGCGCCCGCGTCAGCACCAGCTGCGTACGGCGAATTCCAACAATCTATCTATAAGCTCTAATAAGGGACTGTCAACATTTTCACCCTGGCCGCCCCCCCCCCCCCCCCCGGAGTGGTCAAGTGCCGAACACGCCAGTGGCATCATCATCATAGTCATAAAAATCCTAATTAGAGCACGTAGATGAAGCTGGCTTTGCCGCAAGGCACTTCGGCAACTGGCACCCCCGATAGCGGAAGTCAGCCATCGCAAGCTTCGCTTGAAAACAACAGGCGATAACTGGAATCGGGTATGTGCTGTAGTCCGCTGTGGCGCTGCTTTTCCGACTGCACCAGATATTGGGGTAAATGACTGGATTCAGTTTAGCCTCTCTAGGTCCATTGCTGACTTTTTTTCTGACTCGTGCAATTTCCTTCGCTCTTTCGTACATTTCCAGCTTTCGACTGCTTCCGCCCTCTCTGGAACTTGTTTGTGACCATATTGGCACAGCCTTTGAAGAAGCCGCCACGATTCCAGGATTTGGTGAAATCCTACTTCTTGCAGAGACGGAGAGGAAGACTTCAATTGATATACTATAGCAAATACAGCATTACCTGTGCTAAGAATGCAGAGAGATAAATCCGACCATTGCCTCAGACGCAGTATATTTCTTCGAAAATCTAGAAAAGACTCAAGGAAAGCGCAGGCAAGTATAACGGACGTATGGAAGGACGGAAAAAGTAAGGAATACAAAACAAAAACAAAAGAAAAACGAAAAGACAACACCCAAGCTTTATGAACGGGAAAGAAAAAACAAAAAAAAACGAATTCAGACATAAGGTGCACCGAAAGGAAATGCGCGGAACCAGAGCTTCTGGAAGCAAAGCTTGTTTTGACACCATACTCATTCCTGTTCGCGTTGTATCCCATCGCCTTTATAAAAACTTCTGAATTATTAACACAAAATAATGAAGTCTGATGGCCCAGGGGAAGTCTTATTGGTATAGTTGGAATTTTTTCTGATGAATTCTTACTGCTCCTAAAATAGGCTCGCCGTCCTGGAATTTTTCTTTTCCAGTGAGTTTTTTCCCGGGCAAAGATATGTGACAAGTAGGAACATCAATCCAATGTAATCAAAGAAATGTACAAATGACTTTTGGTGTGTCTCTGTTGGTGATACATATGTAGCCGTATTCTGTGTTTATATTTTTGGCCTTTACCGCGCGTTCAAATGGGAATCCAATCATTAGTGGGTAAAATGTTTTATCTGCGATGTAAAACACGAATTTTAAAATGAAAATTTCCTGTATATATTATCAAATATTCAGTCGTTATTTAGGTATTGCTCATTGTGGATCTATGCCAGTGGTGCATTATAATAAAATACAAATCTTGAAACCGAACGTATTTAGTGGAAATCCCCAAGCAGGAGTAAGTTTTTGAGAAGGAAAGTTTAACATCCGCCTCAATACAGCCATACTGCTACAAAGGAAAGCTATACATTTTTCTCAGAAACTTCGCAGTTGAAGAAAAATTCGTCTTGGTCCAAGATTCAAACCCGGGACTACCACTTAACCGGATCAGTCGCCCTACCAACCGACCTAACCAGGAGGATAGTTGTTTGTGGCGCGAGAGCAAATTGATCAACAACTCCGAATAATGGACAGGGGTTAATCGATCAGACTTAGGGGAAATCCCCAAGGTGTAGTAGGTTTCTGTGAAGAAAGTTTTGACATCCACTTCACTGCAGCCAGGATCCTGGACCAGGACGAGCTTTTTTCCAGCTGCGAAGTTTCTGAGAAAGCTATATAGGTCTCCTTTGTAGCCGTATAGGTGAATTGAGGTGGATGTCAAACTTTATTTCTCAAAACTAGAAACAAAAGCAAATATCGCAACAACAGAAGAGCTCAAATTTATCGCATGTGTTCTTTTTGTTCTGTATTTTTGTTGGTGCTGCGCGTCTCTAAATTTTTGATAAACGTAAATCTTGTGTTTCAGTCAAGTTCCTTCGTCTTGTGCGAGAAGTAAACTAATTATTGAATGTCCAGCGTATATATCATGTCCGTTTATTTATCCAAATTTGTGCACAACGCATGTGCACAACGTGAAAACTACTCTACTACAAGCAGTTCTGGGGTTAGCAGTATTGTTAAGTAAAATTAATATGTGTGCAAGAAAGAGCAACCGTATTCGCCCCAAATTTACAAAACGTACCTGATCGCTTGAACATTCGCCACAAGAGATTCATGGCAGTGCACCACCATCTTTCGCTGTCCAGTCGTGCCGCTCGTTAGACTCATGCTGCAGAAATGTCTTTCAATGTAATTGATACGTGGCGTGACTGAACCCCGCGCTTTTTCACCCAAGGAAATAAAGTCCTTCCAGGTGAGGGCGCCGTCGGTGACACGTTCAGTCTTTTGGTTTGCCTCTTCAAACACTACAATATGCTTAATGGTAAGAAGTGGGCAAAAAACGGAGTGAACAGAGACTAAGTCGCGGGTTCTATAAACCATTTATAGGAAATCCTACCAAACACAACAAATTGCGAAACAATAACATGGTAAAGACCACAAGGACCATCTTTCAATGATGTCGAGATAAGTATTCTCGTAGGAAATAAAACATGAAGTATTTGGTGTATTGACATACCATTTGGTGTATTCACATACCATTTGGTGTATTCACATAAAAAAAACAAATTTGTCTCCAAGTGCGATAGTGTTTACCAAACAAGTGATGTGTTTCAGAAAATTGTGTAAATTTGTAATACTCACTCCTCAGACAATAGAACAACACACCGTGTCTCAGTGCATTCAGCTGGTAACGTCTATTAAACAGCGGAGCTGATTAAGCTTTAGTTTTGTCAATGCGACGCGTTAATAGAAAACTGTCATAATCAACGAGGGGAACAGGGCGTAAAGTCTCTGCCTTGCGGTTGATAGAAAACGATGGTAATGATGGTGGTTGTGCTGTAAAGTGTGAGCGAAAATTGCGACGAGGCAAGCAGCCCCCGAGCAGGTCGTGGGAGTGCACGCATCAAGAAAATAACCCTTCCCCTGGTTGCAATCAAGCCTGGCACATTTCCGTTACAAAACAGGTGTGTATTCGATTGCGCAATGGTCGCTTTCGCGGCGCTGAGTGTTTCGTTTTGTATTGTAGCGCGGGCGTTGGCTTTGGACTTCTACTAAGTAGTATGTATATATTAATTGAGGAAGGTGTATTGTGTGCTTCGACTTAACTCATATTGCGACAAGAAAGCTTTGCTCTTTGACCATATATCTCTTAACAATAGGGCAACCTTCACAAAAGTCAAGTTAAAGCGAGTGAAGACCACTCGCCCCGCTGGTGTCTCAGCCTTCGCATTTAGATTGTGAAGGTGGGAGAAATATTTTAGTTTGAGTTTTGTTGGGTGAGTACCCCTCTTGACGGTGGAGAACGCCTAACAGAGAAATACAATATTCCTTTCGAATTTGCCTAAACTTAATATCAATTGCAATTCAAGTTGATAAAAGTACATTGTGCTCTCCCCGTTTGTTTACACAGTAAAAACAGCTGCGTGTTTTCCAGGGACTTTCTAAGTGGAAACTGGTTTGGCACACCTGGACGCATGGTAAGCGCAGCTAGGCGATAAGGCGAAAAAAAGCCCCAGCGAATAACTAACGTAGATTCATTGCAAATGCATCCTCGCTGATGTTTGTGTTTGAAAAAAAAGAAAAGCTGGGGAAATTGATACGAATTCGCACGAACAGACACGCTGCGCTGTACATTTTATTTTTTTACGTGCACAGACAGCAGCTAAGAATTAGCTGCCTATACAATGTCGAACCAAACGTTCCTACACCAAAATTACACAAATTTAGATTCGTCAACAAGGATTGTAAACAAGAAACCTGAACGTGCTGTGAAACTAAAACTTTCTATTTTCTCTTGCGATGTTACACTTTCTTAAATTTTTTGTAGCCCTAAACATGGTCGATCGCAAATTCATTGCACAAATATGAAATATGCAAGCTTATAACCTACTTTCACTGTAGATAGTTTGGATGGCACCTTCAAAACTTCCTCTGCATCTTCATGCTCGCAAACAATTGCATCGCAATCCAATTCTTTCATCCAGTCAATGAGAAAATCTGCAAAAAATGTGCATAGTCTTGAAACGTGCCTTACATAACTGCTTAAATTAACCTGGTGGATGCCAAAACCTCAAATTTGATTTGCTAGTTGCATCTGTACAGTGTCAGGAAAACTCACACAACAAAAATTACGTACGTCTGATAGAAAAGAAGCAATTCAAGAAAAAAAAAAGCCGCTTGGAGATGATTCAGACCAAACCACATGTCCTTCTTTTTATGCAGTCGTCATGAGTAGTTCTAGCTCTCGTAGTGCATCAAATCTTTTGTCTATCACATAATTGCACACGGACAGTTATCACGCAATAAAATTCCATTGGCCTTAACGTGGTGTAGTAAATTGAATATATAATCAAGGCGAGGGATGCGTATAGCATGCGGAGGCTACCGAAACACATTTAATAATCTTTCACGCTGTTACCTCATGCGACGTGTGTTCGGGCTCGTATCGATATTATAGCACTAGTTTGTCTGCGCTTGTTCAAGGCGTCCTGGTAATGTGTATTCTAAGTTTTCAAGCACACATCTTGGTCTAGCACACTACAAATGCTGTATACTAAAATACCGACGTAGGAACGTTATTCTGGGTAGTACTCCTATCTCGCATTAGTTGTTAACAAGCTCATAAGCCCAACTATCGATGCTGTTGGTGTGGGTAGAAAGGCTACTCAAAGATGGATCACATAGGGGCCGCAAGCGTTTTAAATGGAGAAAGCGGGGTGTTGAAAACAAACTTTCTACACCAAGAAAAATGTTTGGGATTCAGAAAACACCACTACAGTAATATAGGCTTTCAGATAAACGGCAGTAGCCGGAACCTACACCGCATTGTGTGGGACATAGTATGAAATAACAGTCGCGATAATCTGTAATCTGGTTAAACGGAAGCTAAAAATTAGAAAGTTGTCGTCCGAGAAGGCACCATCTCTCTGATTTGATATTACCAGGCAGGCTGTGTATTGAAATCGTCCGAGATCTTGATTAAGAGGAGTCAGGAATGCCGATCAAATAAACGCACTACGGCAACTTGATGTCGCTAAGAAATGTCGCAACTTGATGTCGCTTGATGTCGCTGTCGTAGATGTCGCTTTTTAAGACACCTTCACAAGAATTGCAAAGTGTTTCTGTAACCACAGTCACAAAGATACCTGTTAGTGTAAAGCAAAGTTATAACCATTCATTGACATACCGAAAATATGCCCATCCTTCAGCCTGGATTATCTAATACCATGGTAAGTGAATTCTTTTGCCTACAAGTAAAATTTTTCAATAGATATCGCACCCAGAATAAATTGATCAAGCTTATAGCAACTGCTTAACTTTGCCTTGTACTCAATAGTTCTAACCACAAGGCCGCCTCTGTGAATAAAATTATAGTGTACAACCAGCGCGTGCTTCCCGAGGGGAACGAAGGGCCAAAAATTTAGTGACTTTTTAAGAGATCGGAGGAAATCTTAGGTCAGCTTGAGAGACTAAGTAATGAAATCCTATGCAAGTAACCCTTGCGGATTTTAGACAGGCGTCCTGGATTGGAAATCAAACAACGCCCAGTTCCGTTATCCGGAAGATTCATAACCGGGGCTAATAGATGTAACCAAATTGCTTCCTAAAAACGTCATTCCATGTAGTAAAAGGTAAAAAAGGGGAAGTAGGGGTGGACGCTGCAAGATAAGGTGGTAGCATGGGTCTAGTGTACGATATTTTCCTCGGGATTATGAAAAATCTGTTGATAATGGTGGTTGTGCTGCTGTTCTTGGATGTAAAGAGGGCCATGTACATATGTTCCCATCAATGTACCATAAATCACTGCATTTTAACTCACGCACAGTTTATGGTGTTGTGCAGTAAAGTTGTACTGCTGCATTAGGAGTTTGCGCTAAACCAGCTGTGTCTCTAGGCCACTCACGTTAGCAACTTGGAGGCGGTGTCACAAGAAATCGTTTTAGCATGACCACAAACTAAGGAGCCCTATCGTATGTGCCGCAGGTTCACCTTCCTCTATAGCAGCCCCTGCACCAGCTACTTGCAAAACCACAGATTTATTCAAGACACTTTTTGCCTGTTTTACATCTCAACGTGTGTGGTCGCCTTCCTGTAAGACCAGGTAATGTGAGACAATAAAATTTGACGTTGATTCTACAAAAATCACAAACGTTGCCGTTTGCGACGTATACAAGCTACCACGTAAGCGCCATGAAGGAATAAGTAAACTACAAGTACCCCTTAATCCTGCCCCAAACAACAAGGTAGTGTCATAGAGAGTCGTGAAGCGAGACTGTGAGAAGCGATGCGACAGCGATTGTGTTTCCAATCGACCCCTGGACAGTAAACAGGCGGTTCCGTATTGTTGGCAGCTTCCCATTTTTTGCAACGATTGTGGTCGATCTTGAGTACAAACCGATAAAATACGCCCGCAATCAATCACAAAGCGTATGCAAACACTGCCACCAGCATTTCACTCACCAGCTGAGAATCCTGGGTAGTTATAGATGAATAGAACATTGGAACACGCTGCCCCCACAACAAGCGGGAGCAACTCTGAACGGTTTCGGAGCAAGAGCAAAATCTTTTGACCCGCACCAAGGCTCAAGCTCGCCAACGCTGCTTGCACCAACACGGCCTCTTCTGCCACATCCCCATAGGTTTTTCTCCTCGTGCCTTGTGCCATTGATCTGAAACCAGGCCACAAAGAGGCGCCGAAACAATTCACTGCAATAGAATGTTTAAAATTTGCAAACAAAAGAAGCCCGTTGACACTGGCCTGGACTACCTATCATACTATTTGCCACTGCAACATGACGGCATTAAACTATAGTTAAGAGCCCGATACTAAAATGCGTTTTGACTGTTTGGACGTTGTTTACAAACTGACTTGGCAACGGGCACTGAGCCACACGGCATATGGCTGGTTCTCTGAACGATGTAAAACGCTACCCTATAAAAACTCCCATCAATTCAAATAAACACAAATAACGAGGGAAGACATCGCATTTACTTACGCTATTTCCTGCGCTTTATACTACCACGGGGTAGTTCACTTTCCGACCCAGGAAATTACTGTAGAATAATGCTCTGGCGTCTTCCAAATAGCGTGTAGGTAGCGCTGGGTATGGACGCGGGATGTGTAAAACAAATATCCTGCTACGGAATTGATGGGCACATTGAAAATAGTGCTCAACTTAGCAGCTCCACAAGCAGTTGTAAAAAGATGATGCCCATAAATATCTGAATATGTCCGTTGGTCGTATCACTGTTCTCTGCACCCCTGCAGAGCATATTGCTTTTTTTTGGTACCTGCTTAGAAGGCCCGCCATCAGCCCACCGTTAGCACACCTGTGTGACAGATTACTGAAGTATTAAAAATCATGGCTTGTATGTCACGCGCTCGCCTCACAGAAACAACGAAGCCCCTAACGCTGAGCGAGAAAATTTATTGCGGTTTGTAGTATCTACCCTTCTCTGGTCATCACTGTAAAAATAATCTGCGGGCATACATTCCAAACCAGGTGCTAAGCCTGGAGTGAGAAGCTGGGACTAAAGGACCCTACATTTCTTTTTTTACCGCCCAAAATAAACCACCTGCACACACAAACACATCAGGGACTGAGCCTCCTAGCTAAGCTGAACTGCCTACGTGTAGGGGCAGAACCTGCTAGGTTTGATGAAGGTCTGAAAACCGGATCAATGAGGACGCTCGAAGGAAGAAGCTCGATTCGTATGACACGGCCGAGGCCAGAAGCTCTGGTAAGAGCCAGAACTTGGTATGGCGTGATTCCAAGGTTTGTTTAGATGATATAATAGCGGTTTATAAGTGGTAGTTGCTTCCTGAATGCCTTATGTATTCACATTGAAGCAATGGTTACAAAATTTACACTCTTTCCTTGAGCTTTGATGTATATCTATTTTCTGAGTTCGATTGCAGTTATGTGAGATGCAAAAGTAACTGTGGAACGTATGGGTAAGGAAAAGAGGTAATCGTTTTTGTGAATAATTATGTTGCAACAAGAGGATCTGGTTCTTTTAAATTCAAGCAGACTACTTGGTACATTTTTACACTGTTCCACCAGATTTCATGCTCTTAAGTAACAGCGAATATATCAGATAAAGAGTGTAGAGACGCAAAGAAACTTCGCACGAAGCGCCTGTATATCTTCGGCTGCAATCCACAGCTTATGCCATTCCGGAAGCCCCCGGCTCAAGTTGACGGACGCGCCTGGCGTTGCACGCCTATATGTCACCACGTGGGAACTGCGTTAAGTAAGTCTGTGGGCGCTTCCGCGTAGTCAGGAGAAGGAGTCCTTAAAACTCTATACGTACGATATGTACAGAGCAAGGTGGTACCTACGTAGTGGCTATAACGATTGGAAACTGCGGCATATCCTCCTCCATTTACGTTACCTGTTGCCGTCCCCAGCTCTGCAGGTGTACAAAAATACGTGACGGTTCACGTCATTGCTACCGCAGATCATTCACTGAAAATGAAATAAGTGTCTTCTACTATGCTGCTAATACGCTTTTTTTTTAATTTCCCCTAGAACGAAATAGTACTAGTTCATGATTAGAATACCCCTTCACGCAAAACGCGGTCATTTTTGAAGCAATAACGGAATTTTTTGCAAGAATTCAGGTGCGGACATGTTCACTTTCAATGAACACATTGATGTCGGTTGAGAAGTATTATAACCTAATTCTCGGCTTCTAGGAGAGGTGTAGGGCTAAGAGAACACCTGGTGTGTTAATTCGGGCGCATTTTAAAACCAATTTGTAATGTCCGCATTTCTGGAGCACCATACGCAAACTTAATACCACCTGCTGCATACATTCGCACGCTGTCAAGCGCGGTGTGATGATGTCTAAGACATTGTTATTTGGCTCACATAGATTACGTTGTTGTAGCTTCCAGAAATGGTAACCATTATTCATACTTCCTGTAAAATAAAGATCAATTGAAGTAATTTTTGCCTCTAAACTTGCCGTGAACTTATATTGTTTTCTTGCGGTGTGCGTGTGCTTTTCTCTGAACGCGTGTCTGTAGGTGTGTAAATTTTGATCATGGTCTATTATCCTAAAGGCACAATAACATATAGAGAAGGTATAAAATTAGGAGGTTAATGGTTGGTAGACACCTTAGCGCCTAACACCAACTTTTTTTCCGGCCTTTGTTAGGAATAACAAACATCTGGGATAGTTTTCTGCAAGGTGAAAGGCGCCAGTATGCATTTAGGGCACAACGCTTTATTTATCAGGGTCAAGTTTTCTACTTCCACATATTTTTCAGCAGTTTTAACTGCCCCGTATCTTTATCCTCTTTCTTTGCGGCGGTTTAAAAGACAAATTTGTTTTCATATTTGTCTCTTGAAAATCTCCATCCGCGCTACAATTGCAATAGAGAAGAAACGCAAGACTGCATCCGGTCAAAATATATTACTGGAAGAAACCCATCGCCATTTCAATCCTGAGAAGGTCACTATCGCCCTACTTTTTATTTCATAATTTGCTTAGGAACAGTAAATACGAGGCAACGCTTGCCCAAAAACAGGCTTGGCTATTTCAAATCCGTTTGGGCCATCCAGCTAGAGCCCTTAACAAACCATGTGCGCGCATGTTATTATTAAACGTCACATTTTTAACACATAGGAAATGGGCGATATTTTTTTAACTGGAAAAGGAAACATGCGCTCATTCAACTCCTTGGTACTCGCAGAAAAAAATATTAGATAGTGTCTTCCCTACACACATTAAAATTTCGAGCACACTTACGGGAGTTACATATTTATTTATTTATTTATTTATTTATTTATTTATTTATTATTTATTTATTTATTTATTTATTATTCATTTATTATACCTCCAAAGCCCCTGTACAGGGGCTTTAAATGAGGGGTGGGCATACGAAAATAATGTGGTTGAAAGTCTGTACAGAATTTCTTCAATGGCTTCGTGAAAACGGATGGGACTGGAGTGGACCACGGCATTGGTGGGAAGATCATTTCAGTATTTCTGTTATAATAAAAAAGAAATTATGATGGGCAAAGGTGAGCGTCTTTCCTGCATAAACGTGAGTGGGAGGTGGAGGCGGCCAGAGTGAAGATGTAGTTGTTTAATGACGTTCGGAGCTGTTCGAGAATGATAGAACTTATAAAACAAGCAGAGGCGCCTAACTTTGCGCCTAGTTTCGAGTGGAGGAAGGTTAGCTTCGTTTTTTAGATTAGTGCCGCTCCTGTGATAGGAGTAGTCCGAAAAAATAAACCTTGCCGCGCGGTTTTGTACAGATTCAAGTGTATTAGATAAGTGTGAACGCTTAGATAAGTTTAGATAAGTTTTATATTGTATAATATTAGATAAGTTTAGATATCTAAGCAGGACGAGAATACATTCTTATAATTTACATTTCACGGGAAAGAGGGCCTGCGTACTGCAGCAATAAGAACACAACCATTAAAACTGGTAGAGGCACGGTAATTTAACCCTGAATATTACCCTCCTGAGAACAAACGCGTGAAGTTTTTTTCAGGTTGCTTGAAAACACTCTGTTGTCGTCAGCCAAATGCTCACCCATTTTGAAAGTGAGTTCTTCCGCAAATGATCCAGGATAAACCCACCAAAATTCTGTTGAATGTTGAACAAGTTTTCGCTGTCGGTTATTGGACTTTTAAGCACAGACATCTGGAAAACAAAGCCGGGTGGCGAAAATGTTTAAATCGTTCTTTGAGGTGAGAAGTACGATGACACCTTTTGGTACACTTCCACAACAACATTGTAGCTCCTGGAGAGCAGAGGCAACCACACAAAATATGTACAGCAAAGATTAAAACAAATGAACTCCTAGAGATCAGAGGCAACCGCACAAAATATGTATAGCAAAGCTTAGAAGAAATGAAAAAAAAAGTGAAGCACGCTGCCACTCACGCCTAGGACTTTAAAGGTAGTAAAGCTTCACGCAACCTTCACGAATATCGCGACGCTTTAAGTGCAGGACGGCAGCCCATTTGCTTTTCATCGCTGCTGCAACGATATTTACTTGATCATTGTCTATACGTGTAAGCTTCCGTGAAGAATTTTTCGTTCCGAGCAAGTGTTGTCACGATTACAGCAAACGATGGAGTTTTCCTTTTTTTTTGTGGCCAATCTTGGCCAATCTCTCTAAGTGAGTGTGCTCGGCTTGACAAACGTGACCCAGGGACGGTGGGTGGTCACACCGAGGCCCGAACACACCAGCGCTCGGCATTTTCTTCGTGTTTTAACTTCGGAGCTCCAACCGAAATTTTGTCAAATCTCAATAAGTGGTATGCATTTTCCGTAGTCAGGGGGCTTGATTCCAAACGCTTCGCTGCAGAGCGCATTCACGTGACATGTGTGACGTCACTGCCCGCGCTATTCTTTTCTGCGCCCGGTTAAAGGAGCCCACTGTTCGGGCTCTAAGGCCCCGATGTAGAGTACTAGTACTGGCGCTGACGGCTTGGGTTTGAGCCCCTGCAAATCTGTTTTTTTTTTTCACATTGCTTAACTTTTTTTCTATATATAATTTTTTCTAAACCCAAATCTACGTGCTGTTTTTGATAATTATAGTGGTTTGTTATGTTTTAGGTCGCTTTAGCTTTGGGGCGCAGCGAATGACGACACTTAATTACCGTTCTGCATCGCACAAACAGACATGTCACGTTGGTGCTCTGTGCAGCGAAGTGTTGAGAAATACGCCGTCAGGTGTCCTGTGTTAGCTCTCTGCAGTTATTTTGGTTCTCGATCCGCAGCGCGACAAGTCTCGAGGCGAGCGTGCTTCTCATCAGGCATGCGGACGTCCCGTGGCCGACGCATCATTCCGTCTGAACCGGCGCACTTCTAAGACGGATTATTATACTATCTACTACCGCATTTTAATGACGAACGCATAGCCTTATATATTGAGCGGAGCCATAACTGGCGAGTAACGTGAGCAGTGTGATTGGGATAGCAAAAGAGTGGCCACTATTGCGTCGGATGCCGGTGTTTTCTTGGCAATTTTAACCAGTCTACCAAAGTAGGTTTGCTTGTCTCAAAAAAACGGGCGCCGGGGACGCTGTGTGGTCGCTGCGTGGCAAACACAAGCAAGCGCTCGGCACTTTTTTGGTTTTTTACCCACCCGGCTGCTGCCACGTGGCACGCGCTCACGTTCAACCGGCATTTTTGTGGTATTTTTAACTTCGGACTGAAAAAAGAAAGCTTTTAAAACAGGTTTGCTGTGAAAATAGTTTTAAATTTGTTCCAAGCACGAAGGCCTCTGTAGAGTTCTTACGCTTAATATATTTGGCTGAACACAGCGGGCATTTTGTGCTGATGTTCGCTGTGGAAGGGTTTCCAAAGCGCAGATATGTTTTTTTAAAGAAAGGTCAACGGTTCGTGTGACTGATTTTCACACTAAACGCTTTTGCAGATAACAAGTCTCTCTTTATGTTTTTTATTTCCGCTTCGTCCCACTGTAGTGTATAATAGAGATAATAAAAAAGCGGATAATATAATCCGCTGTAGCGTATAATGGAGATAATAAAAAAAGGTCGTCATATAAAGGTAAGACAAATGTTGAAGGGTAAACCGCCCACGCTATAGTTGGGCTATGAAAGGTCCCGTTTCCGTTGTCTGTAAAAAACCTGTTACTACCTGGGGATTCGCAGGTGTGCGGCCAACTTTACGGACAAGCGTATCCTTCTGATCTCCTTGCATGGAAAGCTATCGCTGTGGCTATATCCCGCCGCTTCCTTACATGAGCAGTTCAGCGTTGTTGCCACATAGCCAGCTGCTGTGCGTATTGCCATAAAACATATTACGGGATTTTGCTGAAGCCAATGCAATGAAAAACTGTATAACTAACTATATTGCAGCTGCTAAGTTTGTAGGATTCGATATACATAGATAAATCGGGCACCACCTGACCCAGACTTCGAACGACGTAGGCACTCAGGCAAAGTAAAGCCACTAATAAAAAAATGTGCCGATCAAATTCATACAGATGCAATGAGGTAGCGAGTTGGGTGAGTTGGAAGATACCCATCATAGCCAGGCGAAAGGAAAACGAAAAAAAAGTACGCGTGTCACAAGCGCTTGTGTCGTGCCTACATTTGTCCGGCTTTTGTTTACCTTCAGGCGGTACCTTCCGTCATGAAAAAGCGAGGTTTTAGGAGCCTATAATAGGCACTGAGAAGTGCCACTTAGGCACATATTGGCAACAACTACTGCCGTTTAGGCACATATAGGCTCAATTCGCATTTACTTGAGCAAACTCTTTCACGACAAATTTTGGGCTTGCAGTAAACGCAGTGTACAAGTCGTGTTAGCGGAAAGTAATTTTATTTTCGGAAAAAAAGCCGCACAAGAGTTCCGTAAATGCACGGGAATTCGACAAGAAACGAAAGCCTTAAATACCATGACAAACCGACCCATTTTCATGAGTGGGTGCTTCAAGTTGTATGTCGTTTCAGTAGATAATTCTGCCCGGAAAAACAACGCTCAACGCCCGCTGAATGTTTGGAAGCGTTCTTGTACACACGGGCTGATTACATCGGGAAAATAGAATGTTTGCGGCTCAGAAGTTTCGGCATTTCTTTTAGCACAGGGAATCCAGGAATTTATGTCAGACAGGAATGGCTCTATCTGCAACTGGTCCTTCGGGGATGGTGGGGGATCATTCTGGGGCCTTCAAAAGAGCTTAGCATTCTTAGTCACCGTGGAGCTCAAGCTATCGTTTCTGGAAATGCTTTCTTCTAACAGTATGTAATAAGCAAATGAATGTGCCAAGTCGCACCAAAGTATAGCTTCTTGTAAATAAATTGGGCGGCGACGCTTTTGTCGACTGCAGAGTGGGTAATACCACCGGCGAGTGTTCTTGTAGACATTGTCCGCCCTTAGCCGAGTTTTGGAGAGGTAACAACGGGCTCTCATGCAAGAGGCACAATCTGTAACTGATTTTTGAAGACACAACCTCGCAGCAAAGAAAGATCCTAACTGCAACTATTTATTCATTGGCAGAGAAGTATGATCTCCTGTTAAAGGCGTTCGTTCTGTGATTTTCTCACTGTTGGGGTTCCTTTTTTTGCGCTAGTAAAATGTACCTAGTAGCTCTTCAGCTCTTCACAACACCGATGAATCCAACTAATAGTGAAAGGAAGTGAAACAATTCCGCACAAATTACTTATATATTCTTTTCTGCAGGAACAGGAGACTGGCGAAGGTGCAGAAATAATATTATTCACGAAAAACGCAATATACTATACCGATTAGACCGCACGGAATATTCTTTGACGCTAATTTTGTTATTGCTGGAATTAAACAGCCCTTGGCGCTTACTCGGTACGGCAATTGAGGGCATCCACGACAAAAGTACTTGAAAAGTGCCCAGGTGCTGATCCATACACATTCCATTTCTGATTCCTTCGTCATGCTATACGAGCTGCATCTTGCCGGCCGCCGATGCACCCATGACCGGCGGATGACTCCGCACGTGTTCGTGGTGTCGCTTTAAAACTTTAATGGGTGAGATGTGCGCGTTGTTTTGCAGTAAGAGTCATCTTTAAAGGAGCCATGAAGAGAACACAAAAGTTTGGTTCGTTCAAAAGATTGCCTCGTTAGAATCTTACTGACAACACTATTAACGTAAACTTGGCTCATATAAGCTACATAATTAGGAAAAAAGGGAATGGCCATGCGACCCACTAGCTTATTTCGGCAACAGAACCTATGATGCCATACCAGACAGCTTTGCGATTGGCGGAGGGCGGCAAAAGCAAACGCAAATTAGGCAGAGCTTATAAGCTTGTCGAACGAGCTGTTTGCGCTCAAATTTAGGGCAGATTCTTTTTAAAGCCCTAAGATTGGTGGGACAAACAGTGTAAGTTAAGAAATCACATGTGAACACATGCGGATACTGCTGCGGATAATGCTGTTGGTACTGCGCTGACTATGTTTGGTTTAGCTTCACAAGACCGAGGGTCTCTGGGGTTGTTTCAGACGACACTGGCCGCTTGACGCAAGCGACGATGTCTTACATGACCGTATTTAACGAGCGAGCACTATGTTTTACGAAACGATTGTCTCCACGAACGAAACAAGCCAGGTACAAACACGTTCACAAACAAACCAAAGGTAAAAAACTGCTTGCCGTGGTGTGGTGGTGCCATCTAGGTTTACTAACCGTAAACAGGGCCCTGTTATGTCATTTTAGACCATGAAAACGCACCATTTAGCGGGAAAATCAAAATTTTAACTGAAGTTAATTTCTCAGTGAATAAAGCATCGTTTGTATCGTACAAGCGCTGGGGGCAGTATAAAACACGAAATCTTTCGAATTACGCAAACTTGTGTTTTGTCTTGATTGTTCCTTTAACCTTGAGTGACATGTGCGCAGTTGAGTCGCCTTCATTTTCTTTTAAAGAGGATAGCCTTTTTTGGCTACTTCAGCGCGAAATTTTTGGTCTGTCTGTCTGTCTGTCTGTCTGTCTGTCTGTCTGTCTGTCTGTCTGTCTATCTGTCTGTCTGTCTGTCTGTCCGTCTTCCCCTCGATTCAGCCACCGGCCAAAGTGGATCAGATGCTGCAAAATAGATTTCTATACCCACAGTAAAACATAAACGGCTAAGTCCGAGGTCAAATTTTGTACTCGCTAAAATTTTTAGTCTGAAACGAAATATTACGATTATCGGGAGCAAGGCGTAATTACTCAAAATGTATGCGATGTGTTTTCGTTATTAGCAATACACGGACGGTTCATTTGATGAAAGACTTGTCCAGCAAAATACAAAAGCGGTCGCCCAGAGTTTTCATAGTGGCATTTTGAGCGGTCTAAGGGCAACAATAACGAAAGATTCGAGTAGGTAGTTTTGGCGTTCCGCTTGGAACGCACGTGCAGTAAGTAGCGAGCCGTGAGTAACGCCCGTCTCCGCCGTATGGCAGCGCTGGCATCGCGGCAATCGGCGCAGAGCACCGAAACGCCGTCACAAGAAAGGAGTCATTTACTTGGCTGGGGCAAGGGACGACTATCGTCTTTCGTCGACATTTGCAACAAAGTTAACAGATACGCGGCCTATTTTTTCCCTTTTATTGCGTAAACAATAGATAGGGCAAATCGCCAAAAAGTTTTGCGTCGGTCTGCGGACACAGCATCTCGGAAGGACATAGAACAAAACAGCTTGTGGAACCGGGGTGACATCGGTCAAGTTGGTTGCGGTGTCGCTGCGTACGGGCCTCTGGGGCTTGGTCGATGCGGCGAGGTCGAGGCAGCGGCGGCTCGAGTACGGTTTGCGCTACGCGGGGTGTTTGGCACGGCTCGCACATTTTTTGGGGGCGTGCGCGAACACCCAGTTACGGGCTTCTGAACACAGAACGGTCCTTTCAGATTATCGACTCGAAAAACCAATATATGCCTATATAAAAAACGGCATTTTAGGCCCTCAAAAGTCCGCAACGACTATATAGCAACATATGCGCTGAAAAGCATATATATCCCGAATGGGAAGTTATAGCACAATAAACTAGGAGTTAAATTGCATCCTTTCCATTTATTAATCTTTATATGTTAAATATGCTTTATACGGACTGAGGGAAAAAATTGGCATTTTGCCTAAAGTTTCGCTCTCTAATCATGATTATAAAGCATATAGAGATGGTTTATAAGCAACGCTGTGATGTGCGGGCAATGTTTTTACGTAGGACACGCGGCTACCCATTTTGAAGTAAAGTGCAGCCGATGTTTTCCACTATTAGGTTCAGGCTGTTCACCCCGCATTACCGCCGCCCTTCCGCGCTCTTCTGGCTTGAGCTGTACTTCACGGACTATCTCGCTCCGCACCCGCTCTGAAGCGAGAATAACAGATTTTTGCTTTCGCGGGTGTGCCGTTACAATTTGCAAGTGTAGGTAGATGCGAATGTGTAGCTACGTTCTCTAGAAACAAGGTCAATCTCTCTTCCCCAAATTCAAACTTTTATTCCTTATGTTTTTACACGCACGCTCATGGGGTTGCGCCGCTGGAGTTTTCTTGGCACACGGGCCAGCCAGGTTTTCCTTCCGCCTAGCGCCGTAAAGTATCGCTTTGAAACCTCGTGTCTAATTAGGTGTCCAGCGGGAAGATTATGCATAATAAGCATGGTAAGCCTGAAGAAGACATTTTTTTCTACATAAATTCTCAATCACAACAAAAAAATATATACGCACCGCGATGGCACTCGTCTTAGGTCTAGTGCGTACGAAGTCAGTTGAAATTGAAAGCAATTGTCACAGGCGGCAGGGAAAGCCAATAATAAATGCTGCGCTCTTCTTATTCCCAACATATTCTAGGCATAAATTTGAACGTACTATGTATGTGTCTAAAATGAAGTGCGAGGCCGATTGACCGACCGTCCGACATACCCACTGACTGATCCATTAACTCCCGGCCGAAACTGCTTGTCCTAGAGATTAGAAATTCCATAAGTACACCCTACAAGGGCGTAGAGGTTCGCCAAGGCTAACGTTTTAAAAATGAAACGCTAAAGTAGGAAATGTAGACAATTGTGTTTGCTTAAAATCACGGATATTGGTTTCTGTTCGTTGAGACAAGGAACTGGTTTTCAGAGACTTGCCTTCACCCCGGCGAAGGCATTTTTTTGCTGAAACGTTGGCACGAATCGTGGTCGCTCCCTTGTTCGAGTGTGAGTGAACAACTTTTTATTTGCCCAGATTTGTCACTTAACCGTCGGTCAGGAGTCCATGGTCCCTGGCGGCGGTCGTGGTCATCGGGACGAGCCGGGTCTGGACACCCGGGTCAGAGCTGAGTAGCGTGGTCTCCCACTTGTCCTTCGAACTTATGTTGAGTGCAGGCTGTCCTGTCTTACTGCTTTGCGGGTAGTTTCTCCGGAGAGGGCAAGACCATACCGTGTGATGTAGGTCAGCCCTGTCACCGCACGCCTTGCCTTTATCTGAATAGAGCCCTGGGTAACATCGGATGTAAGCCACTGGATTGGGGAAACAATGTCTGCAGCCGTCGCCACGCTACTGATTGCCATTTGCTCAGTGTCTTGTCTGGGGCTGGGTCTGGGTATTGTGCCCTTTCTATTCTATAGTGGTGAACTATTTCTCTGTAGTACACTAGCCTGTCCCTGCCTCACCATCGTATCGTGTGAGCGTCTGTGTCCGGAGTTTTGAAATCGGCTCGGTCAACAAAACCTCGAGCCGCGTCGTGCGCACACTCATTCCCGGCCAGGCCAGAGTGGGCCGAGGCCCATATCAGTTGTATTTTGACCCCTCGCTCCATCGTCAAGCCGTACTTTAGAATTTGCAACGCCTCGGGTGTGATGGATCGTCTTGCGTAGTTTATAATGGCTGATTTGGAGTCACTTACTAAAACTTTGGTCGTGGAGGACGCAACGATTGCCAGGGCAATGGCCACCTCCCCGGCAGCCTCCGCGTCCATCGTCCGGACCAAGCCGGAGGTGGTGCAATCCCCCGGTCGATTCACTACCGCTAAGGCCATAGCGTCACGGCTGGTATATTCGGCGGCGACCACGTACATCCCGTCTTCGGATTTGGCGTATCTTTTGTGCAGAGCATGTTTTTAGGGAGTGGCGGGATATGTATGTGGGTCCCTATATCTGTTGGTATTTCGACTTTCGCGCCTTGTGAACCTCTCTGGTTTATGTTAAGGGAAGGAAGTATTTGTCTCCCTGTCTGACTCTTAGAAAGAGGTTCCTTTTGGGTGATTAGCTGGGATTCTATGAGCTCACTGAGCCTGTTATGGGGGCTGAGCGCTTCAAAGCGTTCGTTCGATGCAGTCAAAGGTAAACACAGGGCTTGTTTGTGGGCTCTCCTTATCATAGCGTTTGTTTCGTTACCCTCATCCCACTTTAGGTTCAGGTAAGGGGTAACGTATATGGTCCTACTTAAAACAAAAGCCTGTAAAAATCTCATTATGTTATGCTCTTTTATTCCTTGGTGCCTGTTTGCGATGCGCGAGATGAGCCGAATTGTTTCATGGACGCTTTTTCCCAGCGTGCGTGTGGTTTCTATGTCGTGCCAATTGGCCTGAATTCTTATGCCAAGGATCCTGATACTCTGAGCTGTCGGGATACGCTGCGTACCACCTGCAAAAAGGTGAATGTTTGCAGTGGTCGAGTCGGTTTTGCGCCCTCTGCTAGTGGGACGGTATATTAGCAGCTCCGATTTTTTTGGGGAGCAACTCAAGCCTCTCGGTCTTACGTACCCCTCTACAGCCTTGATCGCCCTTTGTAGAGTGTCCTGCACATGCCCGTCGCTACCCCGGCCACCCAGAGCATGACATCATCGGCGTACAGGCTGTGATGTATTCCCTCTATGTTGCTTAGGATTACTGGAAGGCACACCATGGCCGCCTTGAAAAGGAAGGGCGAGGGGACAGACCCCTCAGGCGTACCTGTGCTTCCGAGCTCTAACGGGGCCGATTGCAGCTCCCCTACGGCAGGTGTAGCCGTTCGATCCGTAGGAAAGTTCCTGACATATTCATACATCTTGTGGCGTATTCCTAGATTGTCCAATTTCTCTAAGATAGCCGAGGGTTTTACGTTGTTGAATGCCTTTGTTAGGTCAAGCCCCAGAATTGCCCTACTATCTAAAGGGGAACAGTTCTCCCCGTCAATGATATTGTGCTTAAGCCTGAGCATGACGTCTTGCGTCGAAAATTTTTTGGCGAAAACCTATCATCCTTTCCGGAAAGAGTCCTTCTTCTGCGTATCTATTAAATCTTTTCCATATCATGTGTTTCGTTAGTTTTCCTACGCATGACGTAATTGATATTGGTCTTAGGTTCTCTATCTGCAACTTTTTACCGGGCTTACGGATCATCACAACCTTGGTTGTTTTCCACTGCCCCGGGATTTGACCTCGGTTCCACCACACGTTCATGTACGGGGTTAATGCCTCGATAGAGCCGTTGTCCAGGTCATCTTGCTCATTATGCCGTCTGGGTCCGGGGAGGACCTGGCCTGGAGGTCCTAAATGGCACCTCGTACGTCCGCCACCATGATTGGACGGTGCATGAGTTCATTCTCCTTGCCCGTGTATGATTTAAGCTCCTTTTTGGTGTTCGTCCCTATATATCTATCACAAAGTGCCTCTTATAGGTTATCGTCCGACCCTTCGAATCAGTGCAGTGAAATGCTCAGGTTGTGCTTTGAGTGGTTTTGCTATTTTTCGGGTCAATTAGGAAACGAAGAATGCTCCAAGTTTTTGCGAGGCCAATATGGGGTTCCATGTTGTCGCATGTACTGTACCAATTTTGCTGTGAAAGCTGGTTTGCAGAGTCATCAATCTCCCGGTTCAGGGCTGCCAGACGTGTGCGTAAATTACGATTTAACTTTTGTCTTTGTAGTCGCCTTTGAAGGCTTTGCTTGACCTCCCACATATGCAGTAGCCTAGAATCGGCCTGACTGAGGTTTGCCTTTTCCGGTATGTCTTTAAACGATTGGTCTACGCTACTACGTAGCTGGGCTGCCCATTCCTCGATATTTTCAATATCCGGCTTTTGGGTGCTGGCGGTATTGCTTGAGTCAAGTTCGCCTCTTCTAATCTCAAGGAAAGTACCCCAGTCTATAATTACGAGTCGTCTCCCCCCTTTGTGTTTCGCGAGCCCTGCCTCGAATGTGGTCGCAATTATGAAATGGTCGCTGCACAAGTCGCTTCTGTTCGGCCACCTTCGAGGATGATGTAGCCCATCGATTGCCACAGCCGTGCTCACACCAAGATGGCTGACGCCCAATAAATTATCGCCTTATCAATCGTCGTTTGTGTCATGGTTAGTCCGCCCCGTAACAATATAAACAACGTTACAATAATAACGTAGCCGATACAATTAGCGAGATAAGCATTCTAGCTTCTCGAAATGTTAATTCATGCCAAGCGAAGCTCACTTTCACACATCTAAATGAGATAAGACGCCCGAACGACGCAGTCATGCTAGGTTTTAAAACAGGATTCCAAAATCGTGGGGTCAAGGTATTTAAATGCCGCGACCGAGACAGTTAAAATGCCTCGACAAAGGTAAAAATGGACATCGTTTTGAATAAGAGCTGCGATATTTGAACCGCCTACGACAGGGTGGTTGAATATTCACCTTTCATAATTCTCTCGAATTATCCACTTTTATTCCATTCATCGGCCATCTTCTTGCGCATGTGTTTGCGTGCTTGGTTCATTTGTTCTATGTTTTCTTTCGTTTCTCAGTATAGAAATATCCGGTGCCAGGTGTTCTTTGGTAGAATGTTTTTTGTATATACGTACTGCGCCCCCTCTGACGCCCTCGCTTACTCACGGCCTTGTCTACGTGCGTCTTTTGCACATTTTATATTCTTTTTGATTTCGTTCACATTGCCCTCGGGGAGCATACAACAGGTGCAATTTTTTTATTGCCTGCAGGTACCCGCCGGCCCCGCCTCCCGTTCATTACCCTCATGCGTAGATGCTTTTCTTTCATTTTTTTTTGATTATACATTGTTAAAAGATTGACTAACACTTCCGTTGTTCTTGCACTTGTAAGCCCATCTGTATGGGTACCTCCACCTGCGGTTTCGCCGCCATCTTCGGGGCAAGGACACCTGCATTTTTGAGCCATCGTTTCGGGCCTTTTTTCTTCTCCTCGCTTTCTTGTTGCCCCGCAAGCGCCGCCGCATGGTATACATGCAACCCCCTATTCGCATCTTCCTTCCTTTTGTTGTTTGCTTCCTTCGCGTGAAGGAATATAAAAAATGTAAGTGAAGAGTCTGTGGCAGTAACGTGACATCATCCTTACTCTGATCAAGGCAAGTTCCTTTGCACACACATAAACAAACATCCTTGTGTTTGTTCTTGCTAAGTGTTGGACGTTTTATGCTAACGCATATATATATATATATATATATATATATATATATATATATATATATATATATATATATATATATATATATATATATCGTAAGGCGTGGGTTCGGTCCCCACTCTGGGCGCGCGTTTTTCTTTCTTTCTTCCTTATATTAAAAAAAATCTTAACTTCATTAACCGTAGTGAAAAATAGAGCCTAACCACACCCCTATGCCTCCTTTGGCGTTGTAGACTGCCGACCTATGTTTCTGTATTTCCTCAACGAGCCCCTCATTTCCTTACTATATTATTGTGCGAAAGCCTAGCGAGGGTCTCGGTTCTGGCAGCCTTGATGCCTAGGTAGCATAAGAGGGCTTCCTGCCAGTTACCCGCTCATGACAGGCTGTAGACGTTTGAGTCACGCCCCGGGGGTTGAAAAGAAGGTCCCTTTCTCCCGTGTAGTCAGAGTGGCGCTGGCTACCACCCTCAAGCGTCAGATACACTTCTAGTAAAATATAAATAGCCCAGAAAGTGAAGGAGAACACAGTCGCCCAGATAGCCGAATTGGTAAGGCATTCGAGATCAAATCGAAAGGCGTGGGTTCGGTCCCCACTCTGGGCGCGTGTTTTTCTTTTTTTCTTTCTTCCTTATATTTAAAAAAAATCTTAACTTCATTAACCATAGTAAAAAATAGAGCCTAACCACACCCCTATGCCTCCTTTGGAGTTGTGGACTGCCGACCTATGTTTCTGTATTTCCTCAACAAGCCCCTCATTTCCTTACACCCCTATGCCTTACAATGCCTTACACCCCTATTTCCTTACAACCACACCCCTATGCCTCCTTTGGCGTTGTGGACTGCCGACCTATGTTTCTGTATTTCCTCAACGAGCCCCTCATTTCCTTACTATATTATTCTGCGAAAGCCTAGCGAGGGTCTCGGTTCTGGCAGCCTTGATGCCTAGGTAGCATAAGAGGGCTTCCCGCCAGTTACCCGCTCATGACAGGCTGTAGACGTTTGAGTCACGCCCGGGGGTTGAAAAGAAGGTCCCCTTCTCCCCGTGTAGTCAGAGTGGCGCTGGCTACCACCCTCAAGCGTGAGATACACTTCTAGTAAATATAAATAGCCCAGAAAGTGAAGGAGAACACAGTCGCCCAGATAGCCGAATTGGTAAGGCATTCGAGATCAAATCGAAAGGCGTGGGTTCGGTCCCCACTCTGGGCGCGTGTTTTTCTTTCTTTCTTTCTTCCTTATATTTAAAAAAAATCTTAACTTCATTAACCGTAGTAAAAAATAGAGCGTAACCACACCCCTATGCCTCCTTTGGCATTGTAGACTGCCGACCTATGTTTCTGTATTTCCTCAACGAGCCCCTCATTTCCTTACTATATTATTCTGCGAAATCCTAGCGAGGGTCTCGGTTCTGGCAGCCTTGATGCCTAGGTAGCATAAGAGGGCTTCCCGCCAGTTACCCGCTCATGACAGGCTGTAGACGTTCGAGTCACGCCCCGGGGGTTGAAAAGAAGGTCCCCTTCTCCCCGTGTAGTCAGAGTGGCGCTGGCTACCACCCTCAAGCGTCAGATACACTTCTAGTAAAATATAAATAGCCCAGAAAGTGAAGGAGAACACAGTCGCCCACATAGCCGAATTGGTAAGGCATTCGAGATCAAATCGAAAGGCGTGGGTTCGGTCCCACTCTGGGCGCGTGTTTTTCTTTCTTTCTTTCTTCCTTATATTTAAAAAAAATCTTAACTTCCTTAACCGTAGTAAAAAATAGAGCCTAACACACCCCTATGCCTCCTTTGGCATTGTAGACTGCCGACCTATGTTTCTGTATTTCCTCAACGAGCCCCTCATTTCCTTACTATATTATTCTGCGAAATCCTAGCGAGGGTCTCGGTTCTGGCAGCCTTGATGCCTAGGTAGCATAAGAGGGCTTCCCGCCAGTTACCCGCTCATGACAGGCTGTAGACGTTTGAGTCACGCCCCGGGGGTTGAAAAGAAGGTCCCCTTCTCCCCGTGTAGTCAGAGGGGCGCTGGCTACCACCCTCAAGCGTCAGATACACTTCTAGTAAATATAAATAACCCCAGAAAGTGAAGGAGAACACAGTCGCCCAGATAGCCGAATTGGTAAGGCATTCGAGATCTAATCGAAAGGCGTGGGTTCGGTCCCCACTCTGCGCGCGTGTTTGTCTTTCTTTCTTTCTTCCTTATATTTAAAAAAAATCTTAACTTCATTAACCGTAGTAAAAAATAGAGCCTAACCACACCCCTATGCCTCCTTTGCGTTGTAGACTGCCGACCTATGTTTCTGTATTTTCCTCAACGAGCCCTCATTTCCTTACTATATATTCTGCGAAAGCCTAGCGAGGGTCTCGGTTATGGCAGCCTTGATGCCTAGGTAGCATAAGAGGGCTTCCCGCCAGTTACCCGCTCATGACAGGCTGTAGACATTTGAGTCACGCCCGGGGGTTGAAAAGAAGGTCCCCTTCTCCCCGTTTGTCAGAGTGGCGCTGGCTACCACCCTCAGCTTCAGATACACTTCTAGTAAAATATAAATAGCCAAGAAGTGAAGGAGAACACAGTTGCCCAGATAGCCGAATTGGTAAGGCATTCGAGATCTAATCGAAAGGCATGGGTATGGTCCCCAATCTGGGCCCGTGTTTTTCTTTCTTTTTCTTCCTTATATTTAAAAAATCTTAACTTCATTAACCGTAGTAAAAATAGAGCCTAACCACACCCCTATGCCTCCTTTGGCGTTGTAGACTGCCGACCTATGTTTCTGTATATATATATATATATATATATATATATATATATATATATATATATATATATATATATATATATTGCGGCGAAGAAAGCTTTCCCACAAGGCGCCTCCCATGTCACTGGGAGCATGCTCTCGTGTCGCCGTTCCGCAAAGCCACGTGAAACGCGCGCTCACTCGGCGGGGTAGTTTTGGAGGAGACGCTCGTGGGGAGACGCTCGAAATGGTCGGTGTTTTACTTTGTGGGCACAAGTTCGCCTCAATAAACTAGTTGTAATCCACCCGTGCAACGTCTTGTCGCTACAATACTGGTGAGGTGCGGGGTACGATCAACCGAGCTCTACATCCACCCCCTGTGTAGGCCCGGAAAAGAACTCAGCCACGGAGTTGACACCCGTCCACGAGTGAACCAGCCGGTGACTGCGAGGTTTGCCGGTAGAATTCCAGCCCATGACCAGCAGACGAACGGGGATGTCCACGCGGGACGCCAGCACTGTGACCTCCGGTACCAGTACGGCACCTTCCTACTTCGTGGTTCACCAGCCGCGCACACCAAAAGTTTTCTATGGGGACTCTTTCGAGGACGGGGAAGATTGGCTCGACCAATTCGAGCCCGTTGCGAACTTTCATGGATGTAACGAGCAACACAAGCTGCACAATGTGTACTATGCCTTAGAAGAGTCATCACGCACGTGGTTTGAAAACCAGGTGGCCACGTTGGAACGAGTTTCGCCCGCGGTTTTTGGCTACATACGCCTGCACGGATCGTCGGGATAAAGCTGAGCCGGCACTTCAAGCTAGAAACCAACGGCCAAATGAAAGCGTCACCATGTACGTAGAAGACATGACTCGTCTCTTGCTGCGCGCAGACGCGGCTATGTCTGAGGAAAAGAAGTTGAGACACCTTATTCGAGGTGTAAAACAGGATATATCTGCTGGGTTGGTGCGCAATCCTCCCCAGTCTGTCAGCGCATTTCTGTCTGAGGCTACAGCAATTGAAAGGGCACTAATCCAAAGAGCGAGGGAGGAGAGCCGTGACATCACGTTTATGTCGAGCGACGTCCCTTCAGTGGAGCAAGGAAACGGCGGACTCCGGCAGTTGGTCAGGTCGATCGTCCGAGAGGAACTCCAAAAGCTGCACGGAGTCGAGCAGCTTCAAGCCTCCATGTCCCTCGCGGAGGCTATACGCCGCGAAGTCAGGCAAGCGGTTGGAGTGCCCGAGCGTATGAAACACCGCAGGGGCAGTATGGAGTGCCGCAGGAGCCGTACGGTGTTCCGCAACAACAGACCCAGGTTGCCTCATATGCAGTTGCCCTGAGGCCGTCGGATCGCTACGTTGCCCCAACACTTGCCGCCGCAGCACTGCAAGCGACATTTGGCCTCAGACCCCACGCCATGCTACCTGTTGATGAGGCAAGGCGGCCTCACAAGAGCGACAAGTGGTGATGATGATGATGATTATTGCTATTGGTACCTGAAAAAGGTTAGTACCTGAAAAAGGTACTAACGCAGTGGACAGGACCACCGGTTCACACCGCTGGCGGCCACTTTATTACTCCGTCCGAAAGGTGCACATCACGCGTTAAAATTAGGGGCTTCACATACGTCGGACATTTTATCGTGCTTTCCGTATGCTCGAAGTACTTAATCCTCGGCATACACTTTCCCCAAGAGAATGGTGGTGTCATCGATCTACAGAAACCAAGTGTAAGCTTCTCGACGAAGACAGCGGTAGCTAAGGATATCGACGACCGACGAAACACTGCCTTGCGCGTCATCGACGACAACATAATGGTGCCTCCCCGAACCAGTATGCTTATTCTTGTAAAGAACGACGCTTTCGAGGAATACGAAGGAATTGCGGAACAAAGCGCCGGTCTTTTACTTGACAGGGGTATTTGCATTGCAAGCGGACTTGTCAAGGTACCAAACGGATGCACAACAGTGCTGATAACAAACTTCGGCACAGAGTGTCAACATGTTGGAAAAGGCACGACCATAGCTTTCATTGAGGATGTTGCTGACGTAACGAATATTAGTATGTTGGAAGAAACAGAGTAAGATCACCTCGTCAGAGGTACGCTGCTGCCACCAGTAGACGTCAACTCCAACTCGAACTCTGCGCAAAAGAAGCTTTTACTGGAACTGGTGAAACAATTTTCTGAGTGTTTCGCATCATCATCCCGTGTGCGCCGCACAGCCGTGGTGAAGCACCGCATCATTACCGACGAGGCTGCGAGACGAACCCGCCAGCAGCCATACAGAGTTTCACCCAAAGAAAGGGAAGCAACCAACCAACAAGTACTGGAAATGCTCACGGATGACGTCATCCATCCATCTAAAAGGCCGTGGGCTTCACCGGTAGCCCTGGTGAGAAAGAAGGACAACAAATTGCGGTTTTCGGCGAACTACCGTAAACTGAATAGTGTGACAAAACGAGACGGTTACCCTTTACCTCGAATCAATGACCCACTATACCGATTCCGGAATGGAAGGGTCTTCTCATCTTTGGACCTCAGATCAAGATATTGGCAGATAGACGTCGATGAGCGGGGCAGGGAGAAAACGGCCTTCGTGACACTGATGGCTTGTATGAATTTAAAGTTCTCACCTTCGGCTTGTCTTCTGCCCCTGCAACGTTCCAACGGTTAATGGACACTGCCCTTGCCGGATTGAAGTCGCAAACGTGTTCAGTTTACCTAGATGACGTGGTGGTGTTCTCCGCCACGTTTGAAGAACATCTCACACGACTAAAAGGCGTATTACAAGCAATTCCATCCGCAGATCTCACTATAAAGCACAAAAAATGTCATCTTGGTTTTGAAGAGCTTAAATTCCTCGGCCACATAGTTAGCCAACAAGTTATCCGCCTAGACCCTGACAAAAAGTCCACGGTATCTTCGTTCCCCAGACCTACCGATAAGAAGGCTGTACGACGCTTCCTAGGACTATGTACGTACTGCACACGGTTCGTTGAAGGCTTCTCGAAGATCCCTGAACCTCTTACACAGCTTACAAGGGAAGACGTGCCATTTGTATGGGCAAGTGAGGAAGAGCGCTCTCTTGAGGAACTACGGAGACGGCTGCAGGAAGCTCCAGTGCTCGCAGATTTCTAAGAAACTACTGATACGGAGATTCACACTCATGCTAGCAATGTTGGCCTTGGAGCTTTACTTGTCCAGTAGCAACAGGACGCCGAATGAGTCGGAGCCTGTGCGAGTCGCACCCTTTCAAAAGCCGAAGCAAACTATTCCACCTCGGAGAAGGAATGCTTGGCCGTCGTCTGGGCGAACACCGAGTTTAGGCCCTACCTTTTTGGCAGGCCTTTTTAAAGCAGTCAGCGATCATCACTCCCTGTGCTGGCTCGCCAACCTTAAAGACCCTCGAGTAGATTGGCGCGGTGGAGCCTTCGACTTCAGGAATACGACAGAACTGCAGTATATAAATCTGGTAGGAAGCACGGCGACTCTGACTGCTTGTCACCGATATCTGCACCGACTGAGCACCGATATCTGCAGAGTTCTACAACCCCAAAGAAGAATTAACACTTTTTGGGGCAATAGACACATCCCAAATGGCCGACTTACAATGGGAGGAAACGGGACTAGGCCTACTCATCAAATACCTTCAAGGAAAATGTAGAGACGCGCCCGGGTAGCGCGGACGCCGCTCGCCGGGCCGAATGTGGGCGTGAAGCCCGCGAAGAATGACTCAACAACGCGCAGTTCACGAACAGCATAAAGCCCCGTTTATTGCCCACCAATGCCTTTATACAGAGGGGGGGGGGCGCCACCTCCCAGTTACTCCAATCAATAGGTGGAGTCCTCTACAGTGCAGAAGTCGGGGCCGCAGGGTTGGCGCTTCCCGTGTCATTTGAGGGGGCTGACTGAGGATTGTTGCAGGGGACCAGGTGTCTGCGGTTACTCACTAGTATGCCACTGGGCGTCTGGACGATGTACGAGCGTGGTCTCTGAGCTGGGCTTAGGACCGCCGCCCTTGACCGCGTGTCGCGTAACCATACTTCCTCCCCATCGTCGAGAGCACGAAGGTCATGCGCTGGGTGTCGGTTATTGTTATCTCTCTGTTGTCTTCTTGTCTGGGCGGCATCCCTGTCATTGAATTCTTTCACCCGGGGCCAATCTGGAACAAGGCTTTGAGCCGTGGCTGGCACACGAGTGCGCAGAGAGCGTCCATGAGAAGTTGAGCTGGGCTGTTGCCAGACACACCGGGAGTGTTACGGTATGCTAGCAGAGCCAGAAATGGGTCTGTGGCGTTCAGAAACAACTCCTTGACTGTGCGAACCATGCACTCTGCTTCGCCGTTGGACTGCGGGTAGCGTGGACTCCTCGAGACATGTGTGAAACCGTAGGTCTTCCCAAAGTCCTCAAAAGCTATACAGGAAAACTGTGGCCCATTGTCGCTGACGACGGTCACCGGGAGGCCGTGTCGGGCAAACGTGCTCTTGATTGAAGAAATAACGGCGTCCGCAGTAGTGAACCAGAGTGTGATGACCTCTGGGTAGCGAGAACGGTAGTCTACAACAAGGAAATCTTGATGAGCAAAAGGAAACAAGTTTATGGCCACCCTCTCCCACGGAGGTGATGGTGTCTTGGCCGGAATCATGGGCTCACAGCGTTGGACACGTGTAGAAGCACATGCTGGGCAGTTATCTACGGCTGCTTTAACTTGGCTGTTAAGACCGGGCCACCACACAGAGTCTCGGGCCACAACCAAGCATCGATTGATGCCTTGATGACCATCATGCAGCAGGTTCACGATGTCTCTGCGTAGTGCTTCGGGCACAACTAGACGTCCACCCATGAAGAGCAGGTCCTCGCACATGGTGAAGTCCCCACGGTGCTCCCAGTAACCAGTGATGTTGAGCGGGAGCCGGTCTTGTGGAGGCCACCCCTTCATGCTGTATGCTTTCAGCATGGAGCACTCGCCGTCTGAAGTTTGGTGAGACTTGAAGTCTTCAAGACGTACGGCCAGGGTTGAAGGAAGGGCTGCCTTGACCAGAGACACAAAAAGTTCTGTGCTGTCCACTTTGGACGTAGAAGAGCCTTCAGGATCCCTAGAGAGGCCGTCTGCAATGGGCAGGTAGTTCCCTGGAACATACTTGACGGTGAACTGACACAGCATGAGCCTTATGCGAAATCTCTGGATGCGAGGGGGCATGAGGTCAAGATCTGCGGAGCCAAGCAACCTGACGAGCCGCTGATGGTCTGTTTCAACGACAAAGCTGAGTCCGCACAGAAATTCCTCAAACCTCTCGATGGCCCAAGAGACACCAAGCGCTTCCTTTTCAATCTGACTGTACCGCTGCTCGGCGGTAGTCAGTGCTCTTGACGCGAACGCGACAGCCCGTCGCTCTCCCGTCTGTTGCTCCTGCAAGAGAACCGCGCCTAGCCCGAACGAATTGGCATCTGCCGACACACGGGTGGGTAGCTCCGGATTGTAGCTGGCCATACAAGCATTAGATGCCACCATTCTCTTCAATTTCTCGAAAGAGGCTGCTTGCGCTTGGTCCCAGGTCCAGACCACATTCTTGTTCAAAAGGAGCCGAATCGGTGTAGTGACGGCAGACAGGTTCGGCAAAAACCATCCAATGTGGTTCAGCATGCCCAGGAAACGACGGACGCCTTGCGTATCTGTCGGCGGTTTCATGTTCACAATAGCAGATACCTTGTCGGGGTCAGCCGAGATGCCACTGGCGCTTACCACTACACCAAGAAACTTGAGGGAAGATACCCCGAAGGAGCATTTCGAGGCATTGAACGTAATGCCCGCTTGTTCTAACTTGTGCAGGACTGCTTGGAGTCTGCTGTCTAGCTTAATACTCGCCCTCATGCCTCCAACTTTTGCTTTTGGAATTCAATTTTATTTATTTAACTTCTCCTTTTTTTTTACTCCGCCTGGCCTTGTGCCCCGTACGTCACTCTAACTTTATCTTTTCGTTTTTGAGTTTCAGGACAGGCCTGTTCCAGGAATGTTGCCGTGGGTGACACGTGCCATTTCAGTTGCCGGGTCATTGCTTTTTCTTTAGTGTGTGGGTTTATGTGGTTTCCCTCCCTGTTTTTTTCTCCCTTTTTTTTCTTTTTTCCTTGACCAAGTTAGTTTTCCCCCGTCTCTATCTTTTCTTTTGACCTGAGGCTTGCAGATAGTTTCTGATAAGGACCCCACCCTCACCGCCTGGTCTGCTTCCGGCGGTTCTGAGATCCTTTCCCTATACCCCGCGGCGGGTCAATAAGCACCCTCTCATCCTTTCTGTCCAAAAATTCCACGAATATCAACCATCAGCTGACTTCCGTGTGACCTACTTCGCGGCTTAAACTAGACAACCTTCTAGGCCCCTCAATCTCTCCCCGACACACTCCGAAACCAATCAGCTTGCTCAATTTCCCTTCCATCTTTCCCTCTCCTTTCACCTGGGGTCCTACCCCTATATAAACCCTGCCTGCCAGGCGAGAGATTGCCCTGAGGAAAGCAAGTTCTCTTTGCTGAAACGTAGACCACAATCGTGCGAGACCCTCTCGCGCTACGTCAACTCTCTGAGATTTCCATGCTTCATTATGGATACAAATGACTTTCTCTCGGATATTATGACGGTTGAAATTCTTAAGAACTGTTTACTTGTACCCTGGATGTCGTATCGCTATACACTAATCTTCCACATGCGGATCAAATTACCTCTGTATCATGTGCGTATGGGGGGTTGGTGGGTGACAAACCCATCGATTCTCTCACCCTTTAAACTTTCCTTTACATTATCCTTCAGCTACACAATTTTGAGTTTGATGGTGTCAATTACGTGCAAGTCGGCGGAACGTCAATGGGAACCAAAATCTGGCCGAACTACGCGAAAATCTTTATGGGATGTCTAGAGTCAAACTTCCTAGCAACCCAAAATTTGAAGCCACTGTGCTACAAAAGGTATACAGATTATATATTCATGAATTGGCAGGCTTCAGACAAATCTCTATAGGAAACCTACGGACACGCGCCAGTATTTGCACTTCAACAGCAGCCATGTCAGGCACTGCAAGACTGCAATACCTTATAATCAATCTCACCTTTTAGGGCGAATCTGCACAAGCCAAGCGGATTTCGATTCTAACTGCAGAGAACTTAAAACCGCGCTCTTGAATCAAAAATACCCAGAGCAGGTGATCGATGACGCGATTACACGAGCTAACCAGTTAACCACGCCGAAATTCCCCGTAAAAAAGCTCCAAAACCCAATCCACAAACAAACCGGATTTTGACCCATTCGGCCTCTTCTCCGAAAGTTGCAGCCATACTAAGGAAATATCGCAATATCCTTGCTCAAAGGGAGCGCCGACAACGAATATTTCCCGAGCCGCCACGCGTTGTTTATAGACGCAGCAAAAATTTGGGGGACATTTTTACCAAATTCAGCATCAGCCGACCACAGACTACTGGTTGCATGCCCTGTAACAAACCACGGTGTATGGTATGCCCACAAATGACCACCACAAAGCGCGCCGCCAGCAAAGCTTCAAACTATGATGTAAAAGGGAACTTTAACTTCGATTCCGCCAACGTCGTAAACCCGCTGAAATGCACCCTCTGCGGCAAACAATACATCGGCCAGATTGAAACACCCTTTCGTTTGAGGTTTAACAATCACCGCTCTCATGCAAACACCTGCCTTTCTTTGCCTCTATCAAAGCATGTTAACACTCCTGGTCATTCCTTCGAACATATGAAGGCCACAATTCTTGAATCTTGTTTTAACACGCATCACGATCGCGAGTTTCGTGAGTCCTACCTCATCTATAGGTTAAAGTCAGAGTAGTTTGGCATCAATAAAAGTTATGTCAAATTGACTTGTCTTTCCTCTGATTAAAATTTCGGCAGCATTTCTCAGGCTGATATTATGCCTGATCCTTTCTTTCCCTCCATATTATTCTCCCATCAGTTGGCCACCCCCCGTAGATGGTTATTGTTTCGTGCTAGCCCCACGTGTTTCAGCACAACGGCTTCACTAAGCCAAATTTGACCAGCAAGTTTGGACATTATGTTCTGGGTAGAAGGCTGCCATACCAATGTTGGCTTTGATACTCTCACCTTGTAATGGATTTGTGCACGCGAGCGTGTGTGAGTGCTTTCCTCTCCCCTTTCTTTTTTGTATAGCAATGAAGTTTTGAAGTTTTATAGCAATTCTAACAATGCACTGAACACAACACGCCCTACATAAAACAACATGCATGTCGTGGTGTAGGCACTGGTGCTAATCAAAATATTATAAACACATGATTAAGATTGCAATGCTGAACATATAGCGCTCTCTTAATGCTTTTGCAGGTGGCCGGCCACTCTGAACAGGTGTGGTTAGTACCTCGTCCTCACTTGGGATGAAGCACTTCTTAGTTGCCGATAGTTCTTCATCTTGGCCCTTTTTCACGCTGAATGTTTCACGGGTGTCAAGCGTCAGGTTATAATGTGCAAGACAATGTTCTGAACTACTTTATCACTAAAAAACGTACCCTCGTTTCTAAAGCACGTTAACTCTGCTTTCGCTTTTTAAACAACATTTTTAAAAGAAAGTGGTAGGAAACAAGAAGTTCTTCGAACTTCTCCGCGTAAATCTCGCGTTTTTTCTCTGCGGCGCTTCGGGTAAAGTTATGTTGGTATGACAGCCTTTCACTTCGGGCTATGTTATGCGATTTTAGCTTCCCCCTTTGGTTACTTGAGTAGTACTGCTGGAGATATATTACCAAACCCATTCAAAAAATTCATCTGCCAACTCTGTTGGTTCAGAGCAAGGTTCCCACTTACCTCAGGCTACCTAAGCGTACAGGAGAAAAGACACTGCAGGGATGTATTGCTAGCGTTGCTGTCTTACCATGCGGCAAAAACGAGGGAATATGCCACATGTATTGATATATTTATGCACACCTGTTCCGCAGATTTTATTACCAGGTGAGCAGCCGCCGCAAAATATCCAAATGCTATAGCAGCTGCCTACGCAGTTACACGACCTTCGGCTCATTTTCGATGAACTAGCCGGAGCATTGGAGGCGTTCACATTCCCGGCAACACGTGGCAAGGTCGTTGTTGGGCACCCATAGCGAAGTCAGCTTCGAGTCCCTTACTTAACCCGGAGAGAAATATTCGGACTCTATTGTGCGGCGTTGTGGAAATCCTATGCAGCCCTTCCCACAAACGAGAAAACGCAATAGCTATGCCATTGAAAAATGTCTGTGGAGATGGCTCTGAATATTACGTAAATTTTTATTTTGTTTTGGATACAGCATTGCTTAAACGGCCAATTACAACATTGAATTCTTGGCTGGATTGGGTGCAGTGTCTTCCGCATAATTCTTGTATTCGCCATTGTACCCAGTTTGAACTTCGAGTGGAACTTGTGCCGCGAAATGAAAGCATGTGCAGCTTTCCCGCTCACGGCAGTCCTTTCAACAGTGATTACTCCGTAGTTCTTCAGCGAAATGTAAACTTCTGTTGCGCAGCTAACATTGGGGGAGAAAACTTGCTTTGTGCACAGTTTCAAGTCTCGCACATTGCGCGACTAGGTTCCTGAGCCATGGAAACTGTCCCTTAGAAATGCATGGGGAGTACGATTTGACATAGAATTACACACAAAATATTCAGAATCCTGGAATGTTCTTTTAGTATTTTGATGTTCATGTTGACTCCTTGCTTTATGCCAAATATCACTTTCGTGGAGCGGTTTTGCTAGGTTCCTGAGAAGTCGGAATTTTGAGCGAGAAAGCTGGGTGTGGCGTAAAACCTGATTTTGACTCATTGCCGAAGGGATGCACAATATTTACATCTAATTCAGCCTTTGGAAATCGCCTACGTTTTATGGCTCTCGGTTGTGCGATCGTTATTCTACATGGTGTTTTCAGTAATCAACTTCCAAAGAAACACTTCCCCCCAAAACACTAGTTTTTTTTTCTTATAAAATTCGTTTCTGTACACACGTGTACAAAGACAAGTTTTATATGGTGGAAAATTTTGTAACGATCTCGTCGTCCCCGTTCTCACGTGTAAAGATTTTTTGCTCCAGAAATCTTTCCGTTCAGAAAACACATTTATGTAACCAACCAGTGGTTATACAAAAAATTACGCACTGCACAGATTCCAAGGAAAATAATACAAGCCAGCAAATGCAAAGTTTGTCATGAAAGGTTGTTCAAAGCAAAAACAAGTAGATTGTTTTAGAAGCCATGCGCTTTAGGGCTCGAGGGAGGAGAAAGACTGTCGGCGTCTTCTGTCGTCGTCCCATGTCATGACGGTAAACCAAGTTGTCAAACGATGGCCAAAAAATAGGTGTATACTGAATAAAACTGGTTCAAACAAAACTAACATATTTTAAATCAATTTATCCGGAATAATCAGGAGTGAAATGCATTACGAACAGTCGTTTGTTAAATTTTGCCTCGAAATCCGTTTGAGATGCCAGGTTATCTCCTGTAAAGCATACTTCTTATCAGGCTGCAGCGCGTGACACGAAGACAATTTAGGGTCAATCAGTCCCCCATGTAATTGCTTAAATCCGATTCAACGCAAGAGAGAGCGCCAGCGCCTCAGCAAGCGCGTCATTGCTCGTCCCATTGGCGCTTTGGGAGGGTCCAAACATCGCGCTCCCTGTGGCAAGAGAGAGACTTACAATCTTTGTATACACTTATACAAGGGATGATTCACCCCTCCCTTGGTTTTACGTTTGTGGAGATGACCGGGTTTTTTTTAATAATGAGAACGACAGGCGATCAGGCGGAGAAGAACCAGGCATGTTGCCTTCGGACGAAGAAAAACAACAATACAGCAAACTCCCGTTAAGATCAATCCGGTTAAAACCTATTCTCGCCTATGCCGAACAATATAGGGACGTTTGTTTCCGTTTGAATTGCCCCAATGCAAAAAAAAATCCACCTGAAACAGCCTTTTACCTACCATTGGGTCAAGACGAACTACCTTGGGGTGGCCCCCGCTGGTGGCGATTCCGGATAGCGAACATGACAGACTTGGCGGTGTGTGGTGGGTCCTTCACGCGGCCAAAGGGAAAGAAAAATAAAAAAAAACACAGTGCGCAACGAATTCGCGCCAAGGAGGAAGGGAGAGAGCAAGAAAAAAGACAAGAGGATTAATCTATCACTTCTCCCCCTATCCCCCCCGCGTCAACCCGCTCAGCGAGCGGCAAAGCCAAGAAAAAGAACGACGGTGAGTTTTGTGGCCCTCTACGCTGGAGGAGAAAGGCGAAAAACTAGGACGACAAAAAAAAGTAAAAAAAGCGAGGAGTGATACTTCCCGTTCGCGAGGCTAGCAGCTATCCTTCTGATTGTCTTTCGCCAGCGGGAGCTTGTGATTTCCCCTCCGTTCATGTTGCGGTTCACTCAACATAAACGCAGTGGAAGCGAGGATTTCCCATTCTGTCTCTTCTGCGTTGTAACTTTAGGTAGCTGGTTTACTGTCTCTGTTGCCGCTTGTACAGAATACGAAGGCAAGAGCACTTTAAGCCAGTCATGTATCAAGTTGCGCACTACAGTAAATTACTTTTCTGTATTTTTGCTCCGTTGTAAGACTATTTTTATAATGGAATTGTTTATTTCGCATCACAGGGGCATGATGCTGGACGCCTGTGAAAAAAAGATGAGGAAAAATGTGGTTGATCCCGCTTTCATAGGAATCGTTAAAACACGAACGTGAGATATGCCTTCACAGGGTCAGTTAAATGTTTGCCCTTCATCGATATAAACTTGCACATCGCTATCTATATTTCGTCGGTATGGCACCGTCAGACGTATCAACATTAGACACTGGATTGCACCCGCGGAAGCACTGCTCAAACTCGAATGAAACCACCCGCGCCCGCAAGCCATGCGAACGGAACCGGACAGGTTGGCAGCGAATCGTTATCTGTACTCACGGTCCACTGCAGCGAAAGGGCATGATTTGTGGGACTCTCTTATGGGTGTGCTTGGCGAGCGACAACCTGCTGGCGCGCCGCTTTCGCAGATGTGCGACCACTGCGTCCCTGCTCCGTTTAGTGTACTGCAGTCAGTTGCGTTGCGACGAGTTCAGCTGGCGCCAACTGTCGGCGCTCATTAGCACTGTGATGCACTACTTCGCTTCACCTCTCTTAGATGGCAGTGCCATCAAAATAGAGGACGTTATAGGAAAGATATCTGGCGCATTCATACGGCTGTCTGCGCTTCAGCTCGTAGCGCCGTCGCTAAAGAGGCTGGCACCTCCCGTTGCGGCGACGGAGCACCCGGATCGAATACTGGCGCAGTCGCGTTTTTCTGGCGATGTCATTTCCTTCACTGATATGATGCCAGTCATACCTTCGTGGATCCCGGCATAAAACCATTTCGTGTCAAACCAGCTCGATGGGGCCGCAGGCCACCAAATTGACAGGTGTACAGCGCACACAAGCCATGTGCAAGCAACACTTGTAGTATACCCTAGGCTGAATACTTGGCGGAGCCGCCGGCCACCCCGTTAGCAGATGTACATCGTATTAAAACATGTGCAAGCAAGTCTTACGCTCTAACATAGACTCATCTACGCTACACCTAATCAAACATTATAACAATAGCATGCAAGAAACTGCGCAAGCAAGATCTCCAAAATAATGCAGTAATAGGACTGAGGTTGTACAACAGTTGTTATAAGCAGCGGGGGTTTTATTGTAAAGCCATCACAAGCACACGAAAGGGTCCATATAAGAACTGACTAACACGGAATGTGTGGAGAAGTGACTGCTCAAATTTCTTGTTTACTGAATTCTGCTTCTGGGATTCTTAAAAAACGAAGAAAAAAGATGACAGAAATAAAAACAAAAAAGAAAGCGCAATATACTGTCACAGGACAGCTGACGGTGCCCATGGTGCCTTAGCCCGGCGTCGCAGACGACCAGGAAAAGGCGGGCGCACAGACTGAGCGGACATTGCCATCCCGGTTTTGGAAATAATGACAATAGATCGCTTCACTCCATCGCATCGTTCACCTCATCCGTGTTCTACCGCCACGTAACATGTTTGGTGGAGGGTGTTTCGTCGTCATCGCCGTCCTGGCGCCGGCTTCGCACCATCACGGCTGCGACGGAATATTTCGAGGATACGCTGGCCGCGTCTGCAACCGCTAGCCCCGGCTCGACCGGCTCTAGAAGAAGTTCCCCCACCTGGCGTCCCCAGCTCGTCACAGATGATGATGCCCAACCGAGACGTACCGACCATGCTGTGTCCCCAACCATTTCGGGAGGCGTGGTTCCCAGTGCCGTAATCGATCCGCAGTGGCCATGTGGGCGTCGATGTTCGGAGACCAGCCTGAACCAACCCCATCATCGTCATCCGTGGCGGCAAGGACTGCAGTGTTTATACTCATTCCAACTCATCCCACCCGAGGTGTCGACGTCCAGTTTTTCGGCTGCGCACCGATGTCACCGAGCTCGCTGCGGGCTACTTTGAGACGAATTGTGCGCGATGGAAAAAGCGTTGCTGCGATGAATTGGAGACTCTGGGGAAAAAGCTTGTGGACCAGAAGCTGCTTTTAGCTGCTCCATTTAGAGTCCCCATTAGCCAAGCCGAAGGTCGCACCGGCATCCCCAACCGCACACCTCCAGTCTTCTGCGATGACCCCCAGTCCATCAGCAGCCGCGTGAACCATTGCGGCCCGCATTCGAGCGCTGCAATGACTAGGTCAAGTTGCCGTTCACAGACCTTCGCAGGCGGAAGAAAGCAACGACACTGACTTTGAGCCGTGTCACTCTGGCCTTGACAGGGATGGTGGTCTTTGTCTGAGGAGTGGGGGGGGGGTAGTGTTACAAGACAGCTGGACAATGCCCCACGGCGCTACATCCCGTCTTCACAGACGACGAGGAAAAGGCTGGCGTGGAGACTAAGCGGACTGTGCCATCACGGCTTGTAAATAATGTAAATAGATCGCTTCACCCCATGGCTTCTTTCGCCTCATCCTTGTCCTACCGCCACGAAACAATACTTATGCGGTTGGACTCAACAAAGAAATGTTCTTCCGTAAGGGTACAATTCTAATTTGACGTAAATTTTTATGGAGAAATAAAGTCCATCTGATCAGATAGTTTGTACACATATCTAATGGTTTATATGAAAACACTTATATTCATAATAGGTTCTTGTTTTGGGAGTATGCCGGTTTGAACATCATAAGGAATAGGATATTGGTTAGGGTTTCTTGCATACGAGCTGGTACTTCGTTTAATCTGGTCCGCTGAAATCATGAACAATTGAACGAATAGCGGAGGCGTCCGCAAGTCACTGATGTATCTTTTGTAACTGACGTACATCCTTATAATTTGTTCCTGCAAGGCAAAAAATTTTGTAATTTTGATCAGTTTTAGGTCCCCATAAAAGTGCACCATAGCTTAACTTGGAGTAAAAAAAAGGGTGTTATACACCTATTCTTTTAACCCCTATTCACAGCGTTGACGCAAGGTTTTGGAAGGCACCTGGCAGTGTTTCCGAACCTTTTCTTGAGCAGGCTCTGATAAATAAACCTGCCTTAACGTTCGTCTCAACGGGGTTCATAGTACATAGTTAATAAACTAGACAAACTTTAAAAATACATAAATGAAAGAACAAAATATCATAGACCCTAGATTTCCTCTAAATATAAAAAGTCGTACACTACAAGAGTTTTGGCTCTCGTGTGCGGGTTGGTGGCTTTGGTGCACGGGAGAAGATACACTGGCGCTGCGCACGTGCCATCGGCGGTGTTGTGTCCGAGAGATGACGCGGAGCGCACGGGTCGCCGCTCAAAGCCAACCGTTCTTTGTACACTTCATCCCGACTTGCCAGTCTTGAAGGCGAGAAATGAGATGCGGTTTGGTCCTGAGGCCCCTATGGTGTTGACGTTCAGGTGAGCACTCGCCAATCGTGTCGTACTTCTGCCCTCGACTTGTCGCCAATCGTGTCGTACTTCTGGCCCTCGACTTGCCACGTCTATTTCGCTTCCTGACCTCTTCTTCTTCTTCTTTTCACTTGCTTTTTCCACATTATCATCGTCTACACCGGCACGTCTGCTTCATGCGCTTGACTTACTTTGTGGTACCAACTGCTGGCTCCATGAAAATGGCACAGTCCGCAACATTCGGCTTGGACACCTAACTGGCCCCTAACAACCGAGAGAAACCCGCCAAAGGTTGATACGTTTATAACCCCGTGTTGTACAGATTTTATTTCCACGTGAACATGCGCCGCAAAATATGCCGTAAAATATCGAAGGGCTATAGCTGCTGCCTATTAGGTCGCATGGCATTCTCCTCCGTGTAGATGACCCAGTCGGAGGATGTGAGGCATTCGCATTGCCGGCAGCACGTGGCAAGGTTGCTTTGGTGCATCCAACGCGAAGTGAGCTTTGAGTCTCGTACTTCAACCAGAGAAAAATACTCGGACTTCATTGCGCGGTATAGAGGAGCTCCCATGCAGCCCATGGCACAAGAGAAAATATTGACTAAGTATACGCCCGTGAAAAATGATTGTGGCTATGGCTTTAAAAATGAGGTAAATTTTTATTTTTGTTTTTAATCGAACATTGCTTGAAGAGCAAAATGACGACAATAAATTCGCGGCTGGAGGAGGCGCAATTTTTCCAGCTTAATTCCTATAATCGCCATTGTACCTCCGCTTATGCCTTTATTTATTCACACTAATTATCCGTCACTGCTGCATTGTACTAAATTACGTACGTCTGCTTGTCCTCTTTTTCTTTTCTTTTGCTCACAAACAGCGCTGTTTGCTAATATGTTTAATTCAGTATTCTTCTTGTTATATCTTATGTTTTGTGATATCTACTGCAATTTAAATTGTGGTTGTTTATTTAATAACACTTCCGAAACCTTGAGCTTGTTTCTAATATTTCTTTACTGTATGCAATATCTTGTAAGCCGCGCCATTATTGCCTGCGCCCTAGTCAAGACGTTTATTCCAAGGTTTTGCCCAGGAGTCTATGTATATTCATCTAGATCTCTTTTAGTTAGTAAAGTGAACTGAACTGAACTACACTCAACTTCTGCTGCGGAATTTAAAGTGCTCAAGCCCGATTTTGACTATCTTTCCCGAACATAGGCATGGTATTTATATCCGATTCATATATTTGGGTTCTATGGCTCTCGCTTTTTCCATCGTTATTCTGCATCGTACTTTGGAGTGACTGTTCAGACAGGAAGTAATAAACTTAAAAAAACACTTCGCCTAAAATAACTTGTTTCTGACCATATAAAATTCGTATAAAACTCCCGATTCGCGCGTTTTGTGGGACGAGAGATACTTACAATCTTTATAAACACCTATACACTGCATGAATCACACATCCCTAAGTTTCAGGTAAGGGGAGACGGTCCGGAAATTTTTTATGATGAGAAGGATAGGCAATCCGGGGAGAAGAACCAGACATGTTGCCTTCGGAGAACAAAAAAGATGAATTTTATATAGTTAACGTGAAAGCTCAAAATACAGTGGACTCCCATTAAGACGAACTTGGTTAAAACGAACATACTGGTTAAGAGGAACAACTTTTTGCTCTCTTGTAATGTCTGAAATGCAAAAAAGATCAGCTGAAGCCAAATTTCCAATAATACGAACAAATATTTGGGTTCCTTCGAGTTCGCCAACAATGAAACAACAAAGTATCATAGACAGTAGATTTTCAATAAAAAGTGGTACCATCGAAGAATTCAGTCTAACGTGCAGGATCGGTGGCTTTTGTGCTCAGGAGCATGTGCACTGGCACGGTGCACGTGGCGTTGGGGAAGTTGTGTCCGAGAGATGACGCGGCGCTGTATCCCGTGCTCTCCCCGCTCAAACGCAACCGTACTTTGAAGACCCAGCCACGACTTACGAGTCTTGAAGGCTACAAGAAAGATCCAGTTTCGCCACAAGGCCCTTCTTGCGGTAACGGACTGCTGAAAATTCGCTAACCATTTTGTTCTTCTTGCCCTCGACATGCCACTTTTGCTTCCTGGCCACCTCTTCGTCTTTTTGCTTGTTGTTTTCCACATGATCATCGTCTGCCCCGGCAAGTCTTCTTCATGCGCTTGACTTCTTCGGTGGCACCGACTGCTGGCTCCGCGAAAAGGACCTCCTCACAGCTGTAGGGCACAGCCCGCAAGGAGTGGCTTGGAGACCTACCTTACGGCATCCCCAAGGACGACTCAGCTATGCAAAGTTGCGCCATCCTACGGATGCCAGGATGGACCTTGCGCAAGAGAGAAAATATACACCTTTCCGGTGCAAGTTGCGCAGTAATGCCAGTGGCGCCGGCACCTGTTACACATTTCTACTCTTTTCTACCATATTTTAAAAATGTTACCGCTAAGAGTTGTATATTCGCGTATATGAAAAGCAACTTTGACTTGTGTGCCCATTTAACAACAAATTGTGTGGTTTCATGCTCATAAGAAAACATTAGCAACATGTGAAGGTATTCAGACAGTCTTTAAAATATTTTGGAAGTTTATCACAGCGTGAACGAAACTTCCGTTAAAAGAATGCTCATTGCATTTGCTGAAAATGCGCAGTGTTTAAAGGCGAGATAGAAGTTACAGCTTATGCTTTACTAATATACATATTTTCGTTATTTTCTCTATACGTAGCTCCTAGCGTTCTATGTGCAGCGATGAGGCCGTGCTTGTGGGGCAACCAGACAGCCAAGAGGAAAAAAACACAAAACGATGACTCTGCAAAGCAGGTTTTCTTTGTCACCCAAACAACCACCTTTTTGAGGGATATAGGAAGATTACAATTCAGAACAGCATAGTTTTCACACAAGGCAGCCTACCTGATTCTTTTCTTGCGAAATATTTTCTCTTCATGTTCAAGACCAGCACTTTTCACTAGCCCAAGAAAGACGGAAAATTGTTTAGTGTTTCCAAAATTTTCCTACCTCACCTGAAGTCCCATTTTATAAGATACGTAAAGACCATAACCTTTGATTTTTTTCGTTTGTTTATTTGAAACTTTGGAACTAAACTTTCTAAGCACAATTGGCAACATTTTCCGTGTACTTTTTTACTTAAATGGCTGAATAAGGCAAAATCGTCGGCAAACGTTAGGTTACTAAGACGTTTTTCGTTCATTCGTGCCTCTGTTTTTCTCAACTTAACTTTTTTCTGACTGCACCCTCTAAACAGGCTAGAATAAATGCGAATATATTGAGTCCCCTTGCCAGGCATTCTTCTCTACAACAAACTTATCAGCTTTTAATAGAGCAGAATACGTCCTGCTCATCCGTCGAATATATCTCGGAAGAGCACGAAGTATAGCTTGTCGACTGCACGATCACGTGGCACCATATAGCTACTGGTCTAAGGTAGCAGATATTTGTTTGGCAATTACTATTGTGAATATCTTGTACAGTAGGGAGAGCCAGATGACGAGCCTAATTTTTAGACTTTTAAATGCATAGCATTTTAGTAACTCACAATGTCACGCGGCGTTCGGCCTAGTCCGCAGCCAGGCCACTACACTATAAAAGAAACAACAGTTTCCGGCGCCCGGATTCGAACCCATGACGCCGCGGGCGGAACGGCAAGTGCCGGGCGCACTACCGATTGAGCCACGCAACCAACACGGATTTCGATGCACCGATAGCGCCTTATATCCTTCACTCATTTATGGTTTGTTTCGAAAGCGCCATAAGTTGTCACGCGCCTCCGCAAGATGGCGACACAGGTTCCGCGATCGAGACTATGATCGAGAGACCCGCCATAAGTTGTCACGCGCCTCCGCAAGATGGCGACACAGGTCCCGCGATCGAGACTATGATCGAGAGACCAGCAGCGCTGGTCGCGTCTCGTGCTGCCGGGACGCCCCGCTGTAGCCCACCGCAAATTTGATGACGTGCAGCGTGTAACAAGAAAACCAACAACCAATACGTAATCCATACGACTTGCCGGCGCACCCCCTCGGAAATGCTGTGCATTTGATCGTGCCCCTCGCGAGGGGGATGCTTTTTTTAGGGCGCGGAAAGGCGAAAAGAAGCGAAATAGAACCAAAACACTGCACGAGCCCCTATCAGTCACGCAGCGCAAATCCCGTGAACGCCGCGGAGAAGCGGCGGCAGGCGGCGCAGCGATCGCGAAGCTCGAGGCGTATAGAAAAAAATTTTTGAACTCTGTTTCGAAATTCGTTCCAAATGCCAGCTTTGCTCCTGAAAAGCATATTTGTTGGCATGATGCGGCGTGTACCACGAAGACAACTTACGGCCACTTCGCCTCTCGCTGAATTGCTTAAATCCATTTCAACACAAGAGCGGCCGCCATCGCCACAGCAATCGCGCTATCGCTCCTCCTACAGGCGCTTCTCCGGCGTCCAATCAGCGCGCGCCCTGTGGCAAGAGCGAGACTTACAATCTTTGAATACACTTACACTCTCCATTATTTGTTTTTTTTGTTTTGCCTTTTTATTTGGAAGAACTAAATTGGTGTTTTTTCATGCCTTGGCACTCTTGCAACTTTCGTCAACACGAAGCGGAAGCTGCACCAAGCTCAACAGCACATATGCGAAGAAGACGAAAAAGACGACTACGCTAGGCGAGGAACAAATTCTATACAGATGCATAATTTTCACCGGAAACAATTCGTAAATGGTACTACCCCCACATAAACCCGAAATGTTCATACTATCAGTCAGCCGTCAGGGCTGATTTCCACCACCTGGTCTGGATATGCCGCAAATTCTCTCGACACTGGGAATTTCCCAGACTTCTCCAAGCCCAGATCCCTCAACTCATATCGATCCCCTCACAATAGATGAACACATTATCAACCTTATCATTATGTTCGCTACTAGGAACCATCTGGCGCGAGTTATATAAGTGATGGCCTACACCCGTGGAATAGACCATTCAATGCTAAACAGCCTTCATGTGAAAAAACTCATGACACCTCCCGACGACCACGAACTCATACAAACCCCTGTTATCCGTGAATCTCCCAACCAACTCCCCCACGAGGCCTCCGGCCTTCCTTTATGAATAAAAGATGTAACAACAAGAACATAACTGCATAGGAAACTGTTTCCTGTACACAATGTAAATGTATTTGCTTTTTTTCGTGCGACGGCCTCCACCCTTGCCTCCCTGGAAGTTCTTCAACAGGCAGTGTTAGAATGGCTCTGAAAGCGCAGTTAGCGCTATGTCCTCACGAGCGCATAAGAAATAGGCCGAAAAAAAAATAGTTATTATATATTTATATATTATATATAATTTATATTTGTAGCATGGATAACGAGGAGCTCTTGTAACGCCATCAGCTTATCCGGGTATGCGCCACATCAAGAAAGAGTGCCATGCGATCGTGGCCAATTTATGCACGACGGTATGCGCGCACGCTGGTAGCAGTGGAAGAAGAAGTACGGCAGAAGGTGCTTGGCGCGTGTGTTCGGCCATCGTCTGTACGCTTGTTCCTGCGCTCGCCTTGTTTCTGTACCTGCCAATGAACAACGTTCGGTCTACCACCGGAGGTCCAACTATATCCTTTACAAGTGGTGGAGGTCAGGTGTTTCGTTCCCATCCTGGAGCTACGCAACTGAACGCTGTCCACAATGAACCACGAATCCATCCAGCAGCCTCTGTCGGCGGCACCAACCGTCATCTGCTCGGGCACACTGCTCGAGCGGGATCCACCCAAGTTCAACGGCACCGACGGAAATGATGCTGAGGACTGGCTTTCCATGTACGAACGTGTGAGTAACCACAACCGATGGATGACAAGAACCAGATTGATCAATGTCCCCTTCTCTCTCACCGGCCCTCGCGGAAACGTGGTGGAATAATAACGAATCCCGCAACAAAACGTGGTCCTCCTTCCGCTGTAACTTCATGGAAGTCTTCGGGCGACCTACGGTGAGGAGCTTCAAGCCGAGCAGCGCTTACGCGTGCGAGGACAGCAGGCAGGGAGACGTTCACTAGATACATAGAGGATGTCATCGACCGTGTGCAAACGCGTCGACTCTCCATGACAGAAACAGAGAAGGTCCGACACATCTTAAAGGGAGTCGATGACGACGCCTTCCAGATGCTACTATCCAAGGACCCCCCGAACTGTCGCTGACGTCGTCCGCCTTTGCCAGAGTTTCCGACGAGCTGCGCAAGCAGCGAGCCCTCACACGGCAAGCTTGTGTTCGGGAGCAGCCCGTATAAAGTGTGGAGGCAGTATATGAAGGGGACCCTGCGCTGTTTGCGGAATCAAGATTTCATTCGGCAAGACGTGGCCCGCCAAGTCTCCCTCCTCCCCTACATCTCAGACCCGCCTTCCACCTGGCGCCTTCGCTCAGAATGTCATCAAAGGAAGAGGTCGCTGAGGCACTACCATCGGCTCAGCATAACCTGCCCGTAGCTGCGCCCCTGACTTACGCCTCGCTAGCAGGGACGGCTATCGCACCAGCCTGCATCGTTCTCTCGCCGATCTGTTGTATGCCCACCTGCGGCCTTCTCTTTCCTGCCGCTTCCCTTCCACCAGCGCCCGTGCTCGAGCTTCATTACCAGCACGATCACCGATAAGCCCGGTGAGCAGTCCCCAGCTAACGAGTGCGTGGCGCACGCAGGAAAATCGTCCAATTTGTTTTGAATGTGGCACGCCAGGGCATGTCGTTCGCTACTGTCGCCGCCGCATATTGCCGCCCGCCGCCAGCTATCCCCAGGCGCCTTTTTACGGCCAAACCCTTACTTTTTGCCGTATGCCGCTCAACCAGCGCCGTACAATTTGCCCCCTGAGCCGACTGACCATCCAACTTTCGCTGGCCGCCGTTCAGCTTCGCCACGTCGCCGTTCGGTGTCGCCGCCCTACTAATTGCCGAAGAGGAAAACTAAAAGCCGCAGTTCCGGAGGCAAGAACTGCGTCGCCATCGAATCCTAGAAGTCATCGACGTAACTGTGGAAGGTGTCCCTAGCATTGCTCTCATCGACCCTGGAGCCGCTGTTTTCGGTCATCCACGCCGACCTCTGCCGCTCTATTCGCAAAGTCATGACGCCCGTTTTCCTGGACTCTCATTACGCACCGCCAGTTCACAGCCATTAAGCCGCTAGGCCGCTTGCACTGCTCTTGTAGGTGATCCAGAACAATTCCTACACACCATTGAATTCATCGTGCTGCCAGCTTGCTCTCACGACATCTATCTCGGTGGGACTTTCTTTCCCACAATAACGCTATCAATAATTGTTCCCGTGCTGAGTCGAAGCTATCTTCTGTTCTTTCGACGATTCCTGTAATGCCGCTACAAATTACTCATCGCCGAAGACACCGACGTCCCGCCCAGCTCCTCCGTCATCGTGCCCCTGTGCTGTACCTCTGTCCCCGACAACACTGTTTCGTTTACGCCTTCGGTCATTTTCTTTCGCCGCAAATGCCTTCCGCTACCTTCCGCCTTTTTGACTGTTCGTGATGGAGCCACCACTATGTTGGTGACCAATCCGTCAGCGACCCAGTGCGCTCTTCTACAGGGAGAAACACTTGGCTCGCAGAGCTTCGTAGATGCTCGTCTAGTTGTTTACGTGCCAGGTGATCTTTCTCACGTTACCTACGTGCGGAACTTACGTGCGCTCATGTCCGGAGTGTCAGCGTCGCAAATCACCGCCCTACTCGCTCTACAGCCCTGTTGCAACCACTACCGTGCCCCTCGAAACCCTTTGATCGCATTGGAATCGATCTGTACGGGCCCCTGCCTTTAACTGCTGCCGGTAACCGGTGGATAATTGTAGCGGTCGACCACCTCACAAGGTACGCCGAAACAGCTGCCTTGACGGCATCCACGGCTCGTGACGTCGACCAGTTTTTTTTTTGCGTCACTTTGTACTTCGTCACGGAGCGCCTCGGGACTTCTGAGTGATCGTGGCCGCGTTTTCCTATCGGACGTTGTGAAGCTCTACTCGCCGAATGCCAAGTTTTTCACCGCACGAGTTCCTCTTACCACCCGCAAACCAATGTACTCACAGAGCACTTCAACCGCACCCTGGGAGATATGCTACCTATGTACGTGTCGTCGGATCAGTCCAATTGGGACCTCGTACTTCTGTTCATAACGTATGCATACAACACGGCTACGCAGACAACGACACGATTTTCTCAATTTTTCCTACTTTATGGACGCGAGCCGACCTGTACACTGGACACCATTCTGCTTACAACCCTGACGCCACAGAATTTAAACCGATTCGCAACTAGCGCAGCAAGCCGAAGAGTGTCGCCAACTCGCCCGTTCCTTTACAACTGCATATCAACAGCGCCAGAAGCATCGCCGTGACGATTTCACCCCCCTCTGACATTTGACCCCGGCTCACATGTGTGGCTTTGGGTGCCCTGCCCAACAACGGGTCTCTCCTTAAAACTTGTCGCCAAATATCATGGCCCTTACAAGGTCATTGCCCGCACTTCGCCCGTAAACTACATTGTGGAACCAGTCACCCCCTCCTCTGATCTTCGCCGCCGGGGGCGTGAAACAGTCCACGTTCAACGACTAAAGCCCTACTACGACCCCCTGGTGTCGTCCTCACCCTAAGTCGCCAGGTTGGCTCCTTTTCACGGGGGCGATTGTAGCAAGGATAACGAGCAGCTCTTGTAGCGCCATCAGCTTATCCGGGTATGTGCCACATCAAGAAAGACTGCCATGCGATCATGGCCAATCTATGCACGACAGTATGCGCGCACGCTGGTAGCAGTGGAAGAAGTACGGTTGAAGGTGCTTGGCGCGTGTGTTCGGTCATCGTCTGTACGCTTGTTCCTGCGCTCGCATTGTTTCTGCTCCTGCCAACAACGTTCGGTCTACTACCGGAGGGTCAACGATATCCCTTACAAGATATATATATGTACACATATAGTCGAACGCTTCTCCTACAACTAGTTTGCACAACAAAATATGATAACTGGCCATGCCAGATTTCTACGCTCCCTATGCATTGTGAACTCCGCTACAGGTAAGAGCACTAAAGCGGAATTGCCGGTATAACGAAGACATTCATGGGTTCTTCATCGGTGAATTGGTGTGTGATAACGAACCCGCCCTAGCAGCAGACGCGGTAGAGCACCGCACTGAACCGATACCGAGCTGCTCCGTATGGGCTCGCGTGTGCGTCGCCGCGGCGCTGTGGGGCAGTGCTTGCTGCACTGCAGCTGTCGACACAGCTAATAGATGTGCCGACGACCGTCAGTCGTCCAGATCGGCCACCAGGCTGCAGGAATCAATAAACACGCAATGTTCGTGTTGCGACGCAGCATTGTTTATGCTGGCAAACTATTGCGTTTCGGTAGGCGACCAGATACTAGGTTACTAACACTAGAGAAATGAATACATCGTGGAAACAGCAAACATACACAAAAGGGACGCCACAGATGGTCAGGCCAGCAGTGAAGAAAAGCTTGCATAGGAGCCAAGCGTTGTCACTACCCCTAAAGCAGTTGCGGCATTTCACGAGCTGTAGATATCACGTCATTCCCCTGACGTCCAGCCGCAGCGCGACTGCGAATCTCGACAGAATCAGGTAGGCGGTGGTTGAGCATTCCGTACGTTATTTGTATAACTGCAGATTTTTATTCGTTTAGGTGCTAATTTGTGTATGTGCGAAATATGTATAAGTGCTAAACCCGTACGATATCGGTACTCTTGGAAGACAATTTTGGTCGACGCACCGGGTGGAATATTTGATATATGTGGAAGAACCTATTTTCGCCAAACAAACTTATTTGGGTATTTTAGTGGTCGTTCTCCAGGCAAGGCTACAGTAATTTAGTTGGAATGCAAATGGCGCGTATTACACTTTTTCGCGAGAAGCAGGTGTTGACAGCGTGTCACTCTCCAGAAGTTGATTCAAACTTCGTACAAAGGTACATTACAGGCCAATTCCAGCTTAGGCGAGCAGTAAAAGTGACACCGAGTATTTTGTGTTCGTTTACTATTGCAATGTTTTGACCGTCACATAAAATGAAGGTTAACATTTCAGCAGATTTACCTCTTGCATGAAATATAATACCTTTTGTTTTGAAGGAGTATACAATTATTTGCATTGAGGCTTGGCCATAACGACAGCTTTGAAAGTGCGCAGTTACATTTAAATACCCATTGATTTACACTAGGGGCAGAAAATATTATGGTAAGAGTCGTCGGCGAATAATATAAATTATACGGAATAAACAGGAAGAGATGTAAAATACTTCCTTGTGGTACACTCTTGGAATTGGTAGAAATGCCGACTGCGAACCCTGCAAAGCACACGTAAGGCTTGCGGTTGTTAGGTAGGATTTCAGCAGCTCCAACTGTTTCCACGTGTGAACAACTCAACGTGCGAACAACGTATCCCAAAGGATCTCATGACTTGAAGACTAGAAAGCTGTGAAATGTCAATAGACCGGCCTATCGTGTAAGCTCTATTGCCTATGTTGCGCAGTGCGCATGCTTTTACTGTCATTACGGTCCTTTCTGTCGATCGCCCTTCTCAAAGCCTAATTGTGCATCTGATATGACATGTTTTGCAGGAGAATAAACGTCTTGTACGAGTACAGATTATTTTTTCCAAAGCCTTTCAGAAACATTGAAGAGCGGAAATCGGTCTGCAGTTTTTCATTATTTTTTGTCTCCTCTCTTGTGTGTTATCAAAACCCTTGGTGTCTACACTTTTTCAATAAAGGTTCGCGGAAAGCAGTGCAAGAAGGAATATATGCTTTAACACAGAAGCAACGCAGCTAAAGACATACTTGCGTGACTTTGTCGGCACATTATTTATATCGAAGGTCGTGCCATTATTGAGGACTCCTGACCATTCTAATGCTGTATTAATAAATAATTGAGGTACTGTTATTGACGTAATGCTTTTGAGCTCGGTGGGACAGAGCACATCTGCAGCTGGTGCCCGCCCGAGCACTGCCACCTGAAACCGCTGCAATGGCGCAAACTCTGCACATCTTAACTTCGACCACCATAAACTTGCGGGTAAGTGTACGCGGTCGTTCAAACAGAATTGTCGGATAATGTGATCACAGCAATGACCGCAACACCCATTTTCTTCGCCTAACCAACAATATCGCTGCACACACTCCGTTCTGGAATCACTCGAACACATCCGTTCTGGAATGATACGTACACACACAAAAAAACACGAACTGCGTCAAAGGCAACCCCGAAGACATCGAGTGAGTGAGTGAATAAACTTTATTTGACTATTTTAGCGTGGGGTTACGATCTCCCGCATTATATGGAGGAGTCACGGCTGCCAGAATTCCGCACGACCCGTTTTCGCAAAGTCGCGTTGGCAAAGGGGATGCGGAGGTTGATGCACAGATCATGGTGGCATGCGGGCCACAGAGTGATTACAAGGTATATCGCCTGCGATAAATGCATATACTGGCGGTAGCACAACGCGATACCCGGGTGCGTCGATGTATCAACGTCACAAATGCGTCTTACAAAGATCGAGTCATACGTTACTTGTCATTTGTAAGTGCCTGTAGTGCTGTACATAATTAGAAATTTTCGTGTTCTGTGAATACACCGGGTCCCACTAGACCCGTGTGGATTTCGGATTAACTGATCAGAAAACAAACCTGGGTAGAAGATCTCAAAGTCCGAATAAAAAAAAGAGATGGACTTTGGCTGGCCACTTAGGCGAAATGACAATTGCCCGACTACCAGGGGGATAGAGTGGATAACAAGAAACAGGTCTATTAGAAGGGCAAGGAATTACTGGATGGAGGGAAGAAATAAAAAAAGGGAAGCAAAAATTTTCCAAGAAGCACAGAATAGGAGCGGGTTAACGTCAATTGGAAAGGCATTTGTCCTGCAGTGAACCTGAGTAGGCTGCTGCTGCTGCTGCTGATGATGATAATGATGATGATGCATAAACATTCCGAAAAGCTCCCTCTTCTGCCTAAGAAACGAAAAACAGAACGAGTAGAAGAATACAACTACGTCGAAAAGTTTTCAGTGCGGACCCGACCACGTCAAGGAAATCCTGTGCACAAAACGTTGTTTACTGGGGTGTGATCGGCAAGAACTACAAAGTAATGACAAGTAAGGTTTCCTCTGTTTCTCAAACGAAGAGTGTACAACCAATGTGTTCTGCCGGTGATGATATAGGGAGTGGAAACGTCGCGGCTTACCCACACAATTGCAAAGAAATTGTGTGATCCTAGTGAATAAACTACGATCGGCCCAAGGCCAAAGATCGGCCCAAAAGGCTACGGAAGTAAGGACAGACGCAATCAGCGGACACAGGAAGCGAGATACCTCGATCAGAGAACACACAGGAGTAGATAATATCAAAGCTGAAATAAAGAAAAAATGGACTTGTGCTGGCCGAGTAGTTAGACGATATGAGAACAGACGGACAGCCAGGGTAACAGAGTTGGTGGAGAGAGGAGGGTAGAAGGAGGGTGAGGCAAATAACTCGTGGAGGGAACAAATCGGGACATTTGGATGTAAAGTATGGACTCGAGCAGCGCGGGGAAATAGCGGAGGGGGGTTTATGTGAGAGGCGTTTGTCCTTCAGTAGACCTTGTAGGCTGCTGTTTTTTGTGATGATGATTATGATGATTGTGATGAAAAATGATGGTGGGATTTTATTAGCGCAATGCTGACTCGGGAAGGAAGCGCCAAAAGAGTGACTAAATAGCAGTGGTTCTTACTCTGAATAAGCATATCGTGTTTATTGATGCAGGTATCATGAAGTTTCTTCGGAAAGCTCAAGTGCTAAACTTTATTGGGCGCGCTAATATAACTTTTTACACGCTTGTTCTCTGCTTTGTTTTTACTTCAATTTATAAGCGTCCAGTAATTTCAAAAAATCTTGTAAGCCGCATCAAACGGTGCGCCCAGCAAGCAAAAGTTCGTGGTTTTAAATTTCCTTTCCACAGTTCTGCAGGAGTGTTACCACCTCAGCGTTATGGGCGCTTCCTCCTCTGCGCGAGAGTGCACAACATCGCAAAGTGACTCAGTCCTGAATAAATTCGCTAAAGCACTGCAATTAACGACAATAAAAATTATACATTTACTCCAGAAGGTGCGTTAACTAAGAAATGCGCTTCATTAAAATATTCATACGTCATTAAAATGAATGACGTCTATTCAAAGGTCTAAATAGCGTGCACTGGCATCTTGCAGAAATGGGTTATCCTCCACGTTTTTATCGCAAATTCACGCCAACGGTTTTTTCCTCCAGGAAATTTACATTCAGAATTAGGACCACTATTGCAGCTAAAATATAGTGGGAATAATATTTTAGGTAGAGAGAAGTTCTGAATGTTTTTTAGCTTGCTGTTATGTCCTCGCCGAAAAATGCGCTTACTCCTGCTGAACAATCTGTCCAAATACTGCGGTGCATTCGTTCGACAGCTGTGCATGAGTTTAGACGAAACGCCTTCAAAGGCTAAATATAACATTAAAACATCCAGATACTTGCTTTCAGCCTCACTTGATTTTCGTCTTCTTTTAGAGGAGCTTGTTTTCAATGCAGGGCACGTTAAATAAAATCGAACAGCCACTTCAGCTCTCGCACTGAAGTTTTCGCGTTTGCGGTGTCCGGAATATTTTACAGATGTTTTTCAAGGCGCTATTTTTGTCCCCCGCACGGAACAAAACAATTCAATAGCTCTGTAGCGAAATCCTAAAAATGATTTCAGAAAGCTCGGTACCTTGTAATTGTGACATTCTGGAAGTACCGGGCACCGTTTAGTCGTCGCAAACACAATACTTACGGCGTGAAAGAGCCGGAGAAGCGGTACTCCTCCTGCTAAAAAAGTCTAAAAATAGCCTGGTGAGGGGAGGAACGAGGCCGGCCGAGGGGGGATGGGATTATGACTGGCCGATGATGCCCAAGACTGGTGGACCTTGTGTCCTCACAATATAAAGAATGCTGCAAGGCAGCGGCCAACACGACGTGGTGAAGCGTTTACGTAGTACAGGCTGCCCTGCGGAGTTCTGGTTTAAAAACTAGTTTTTAGACAAGCTTATTCTCTCAGCCTCCCCCCAGACATATTCTAAACCAATTAGGAAGGCGCTGGCACAAGTGAAAGACGAAAAATATTTCTTGAGTAATAAATCGGCAGACAAATAGTAGAAAAGGTTTTGTATATAGTAATAAAATGACTGCTAAAAACTATGTCGACGAGCAGGTAAAAAGTGGTGGCTTACAGTAAGTAGTCGCTCGCTGTGTTCGACGTCAGGTGACTTGCTGGTCGTTTCGAGAACTTTCAGTCTCACTGGCGTTAGAGCGCTATTTCCCCTGTGGAGTCATTTCCTGCCATAACGACCGCTGTCAGCGGATATTACCAGAACCACAGCGGCAAACTGCATTTCAATTAGCATTGGTCAACGCTGCCTAAGAACAGGAAGAACAGCTGCGTCTGCTGCTTTTCTACAGTGCACTGGGATTGTAATTTCGGAGTTGTGGGCTCTAGGCTTCAGACGGCAAGATATTGCTGCCTTGTTCTTGGAATATTAACGTTGTGTAAAAGGTACCATGAAAAAATTAAAGCAGTGCGATACTGCATTCCTAATTTGTACTATGAGTCATCTCGACGTGGGAGACTATACTAAACAGCTTGATAACATCTCTACACATATAAAGAAAAGTCCCTAACTGAATGGCTGATTGACTGAATGACTGACAGAGCCACAACTACTGTACCCGAAAGACTTTCAATTACAGGCATTATATTTGTGTGTTACCCAAGACGATTCAATTACAGGACTTTATTTCTGATGTCGTGTATGTTTGAAACGGCCACGAGACGCCGCCACAGTTCGAAAATGAAAGTTCGAAAATACGAAAGTTAAAAATAGCCAGAGGCACACGGCCATTGCGATGCAGTAGGGAATGTCAACACTTCTTCTTCTTCTTCTTCTTCTTTCTCCTACTCCTGCTTCTCCTCATCCGCCATCTTCTTCTCGTCCTCATTATCATCACCATCATCAGCCTACTTACGCCCACTGCAGAGCCAGACCTCATCCATATATCTCCAATTATCGCGGTCCTGTGCTAACTACTACCAATTTACCCCGAAAACTTGTTGATCTCTTGTGCCCGTCTAACCATCTGTGCCCCCTGCCACGTTGGCTTCTAATAGGGATCCCCTCTGTTACTCTTAATGACCCTTAGGTATCCTTCATTCGCCTTACATGCTTTGGCCACACCCATTTCTCCTTCTTAATTCCTGTAATATGTTCTTAACACTGGTTGTATCCGACACACTTACGGCCTCTTCTGGTCCCTGCTGTTGTTGCCTTCAACGTTACACGAATCATCTTCCGTTCCTTTCTCGCTGAGTTGTACTCAATTTAGGTTGAACCCTTTTAGTGAGCCTCCCAGTTCTGCCCCGTGGTGGAGTACCGGTAACATGCAGCTGTAAGACTTCTTCTTCAGTGACAATAGTAGGCTGCCATTTATTATCCGAGAATGCCTGCTGCATGCACTCAACCCCATTCTTATTCTTCTAGTTATCTCTTTATCGTGGTTGCCATACGGGGTCACTGCATTGCCTAAGGTGATATATCACTTACCACTTCCACTGCCCCTCCAGTTACCTAAAACCGCCCGGCTCTCCCTAGATTTCTTGCGTTACTTTAGTTTGCATATTAATCTCAGGCCCATGGTTCTACCTCTTCTTGTCCAATAAAGTAATCATGCTTAGCAATTCGTCCGCTGAGTTACTTAGTAAGGCAACATCATCAGCAAATCTGAGGTTATAAGGTCAGCATCATTATCCTCAGCAAGCAGCGGCGACGGTGGCGGCAGCAGCAGAAGATCTGCGGCCACAGCAGGGCAAACGCCTCTCCCATAGATCTCCAATTATCCTGGTCCTGTGCTAACTGCGACCAATTTCTCCCCGCAAACTTCTTGATTCTCTTCTGCCCATCTAACCTTGTACCGAAATCTGCCTCGTTTGCCCTCTCTAGGGATCCACTCTGCTACCCTTAATCACCAACGGTTATGTTGTGTTCGCATTACATGCCCCGCACACACCCATTTCTTCTTCGCAATTTCTACTATGTTCTTAACAAGCGTTTGTTCCCTGAACCACTCCACTCTCTTATACCTTAATGTTACACCTATCATCTTCCGTTCCATTGCTCGCTGGAGTCGTCCTCAATTTAAGTTGAAGCCTTTTAGTCAGACTTCAAGCTTCTGCCCCGTAAATGATTACGGCTAATATGCAGCTTTCATACGGTTTCTTCTTCAGAGACAATGCTAGGCTGCCGTTCGTTATCTGAAAATGCCCACCGAATGCACTCCACCCCATTCTTGTCCTTTATTTATCTCTGCCTGATTATTGCGATGCGGGGTCACTACTTGGTCTAAATAGATATATTCGCTTACCACTTCCACTGCCTCGCAACCTATCTCAAACAGCTGTGCTCTCCCGGGGTTATTCAGCATTACCTTAGTTTTCCGCATTTTAAGGCCACGATTCTACTCTGCTAGTCCAGCGCGGTAATCATGCATTGCGATTCTTCTTCCGGGTTACTCCAAGCAACACCGTGGGACTGCGACGTGGTGGGCTCGCCCCTCAGTCCTCAAAACATACTCGCCAAGTGGTGCCTCGATCGTTAGAGAATGGCCGACCAGGCACAATTATAGTCTATACAGGTATAGAAGCGCGGTCTAGTGGGCAGTGGGTGGCTGCGGATGTTGACCCTTCCTCGATATCAAAAAAGGTTTCCCCGATTTCCATTTCCATCTTGCCACTGTGACTGTTCACCAGCGTGGCTCTGGTGGCTACGCGGGCTTTTTTCCAGACATTACGAGCCGCAAAGTGTGACAAAGCCACGTTTTAAGGATGGGCTGGTCAAATGCCGCAAGCACGATTTATCCCTCTGAAGCTCCATGTGAGGGTTTTGAATATTGTAAAGTCCTTGGGTACTTGGTGAAGTCGGTCGTTTATTCTACGACACAGCCGTCTCCGAACAACGGTCCAGGAACCAACGATGACGATGATCATCCCAGAAGAAGACGAAGTGTTCCTCGAAGTGCTTGATGATGGGGATAACGTGGAAGTGAACTAAATGAATTTTCATGCTTCGGAGCTTCGCGCGTACAATATTGCCGTCCTCCAAAACTGACTTGCTATTACTAAGTAGCATGTGTTCGCTTTAGCTACATGCGAATCCGGACACGGAAACTAATAATTGTACAGCCCCGGTGAGCTTGCGACACTCCGAGTTTTTACTAATGAAGTGAGGGCACATAATGATCTTACGATATGGTCCTTGCCTGGTTTAAATTCCCCCCCCCCCACCCAAACCCTTACCTTTGACACCACAATCCCTTTCGTGCTACCGTTCCAGCATCGGCGATGAATTTGCGTAGTTTATTCCTAACTAGTACTGATCACCGGGATGTCAGTTTTACCTGCCCACATGATTTTATTCATCGAAACCTTTAATTTGATACCCCACACACTTTGCCTGAATTTCTTTGAATTTTACCTTATTTATGACTTACCATGAGTATCACAGGAGGATAACGAGGAACCACGTCTTATTTTTGCCAAATTATTCTCCTCATTAGGACTGTCAATTTGACACCCCATGCCTCGCGGAAGCATCATTTCGATTTTTAATCCAATCGATGAATTCGCAAGGCTATGTCATGAGTACGATCAGGAAGAATTTTTATTTGCCTCACGTGATTTCCCTCATTGAGAGCTTCAATTTGACACCCCACACGCCCTAGCGCGCATCACTTTGCATGTTAACCGTATCTATGACTCACCATGACTGTGTCACGATTATAACTAGGAAGAATTTTTTGTCCCACGCGAATCCCCTCACCGAGATCTTCAATTCGATACTCCGCACACCCTAGCGATATCCCAATGAATTTTGAACCATTGTATGGCTCACCGCGACTATGTCATTGTTACTACCGGGATGTACTTCTTATTTGTCCAACGTTAGTTCCCCGTAGCTAACCACTTAAGTTGAGACCCCATGCGCCTACGGGTCATCATTATGAAGTCCAAACTTTGTTATGACTCACGATAACAAAGCCATCAATATGACCACGAAGTATTTTTTGTCACATCACTTTGAATTTTAACCCAATCTGTGACTATCCATGAATCCCGTGTTACACGGTTGGCCATTTTCGATATTGTCACTTAGCTTAGGACACAATTGTAAAGAAAGGACTTTTATTTAAGCCGAACTTGTGCCCGAACTAGGAGAGAGAAACGAGAAAAGGCCCTTGCGTCTCGTTCGATCTCCGAGAACCACTGCCTAGGTTCGTGGCGTGATCTCTTGCGTGACCTCCCCCTCGCAGTGCACGTGCACTCGCGCCGCCGTTCGCGAACACAGACAAGCTTGCTCTCCCGGCACCCCGCTTGCCCTGCCGGTTGTCGCCGGTTCTCGCGCATGCAACGCGGTCCAATTTGCAACATCTCCGAAAGCATGCGGCATTACTCCCCTCCTTAAAGAGGCATCGTCTCGATGCCTTTCAAATCCTAGCCCGAGCCTGCTATAACATTAAGGCCCGACGTGAGGGAGCACGTGGCAGAAGTAAAACAAAAACGCTACGCCAACGAAAAGAAAAGAATATAAAAGTTCAGTCTTAGAACTAACGTTATCATATTCGTTATCATACGTGCAAAACACAGTCAGGGCCACATTCAGCCTTTGTCCTTAATAAAAAAAACAACAGAAACAAAGAACTGGGTAACGCTAATGACAGAGCCGTATTACCGCGCAAAGTACGGCTTTATCCGTACCACATGAACTATATCAGGTCGTGGGTGGCGTCGGGTCTGCACAGTTCCATCTGGGATAACCTCGTAGTTCACGTCGGTGAGTACCGTAGCACACTGTACGGTCCGAAGTAGCGGTGGAGCAACTTCTCTGACACGCCCGTGCGGCGAATCGGAGTCCACACCCAAAAATTATCTCCAGGGTTGTACTTCACCTCTCTTTGACGTAAGTTGTAACGTGCTGCATCAGTCGTTTGCTCTCTGCGAATGTGAAATCGAGCTAGCTGGCGGGCTTCTTCAGCACGCTGGCTGAAAAGCTTGGCTTGTAGAACTACTTCGTCGTCGATTTCACAAGGCAACATCGCGTCATGCATCGCTCGAGCCTCACGACCATAGACGAGACGGAAAGGGCTGAACCGGGTTGTCTCTTGCATAGCGGTATTATAGGCGAATGTGATGTATGGTAGTACTTCATCCCATGCCTTGTACTAGACATCTACGTACATGGGAGCATGTCTGCTATTGTCTTATATTATTCAGTGTTTCAGTTAACCCGTTGGTCTGAGGGTGGTGAGCCGTTGTCTTGCGATGTGAGGTACCGCTCAGTTTGAGGGTGTCTTGCATAAGTGGCGCCGTAAATGCTGTTCTCCAGTTCGTGATGACCGCAGATGGGGCACCGTGTTGTAGCACAATTTCATGTAGAAAGAAACCCGCAACTTCGGAGGCTGTGCCTCTAGGTAGCCCTTCGACTCCGCGTAACGTGTCAGGTAATCGGTTTGCCACCACAATTCCACGTATTGCCCGATGACGGGGTTGGAAAATGTGCTATGCCGGTCGAAGGCCAGACTATCTCGAATGGTATTGTTGGAGTGTTATGGGGTGCAGAAAACCGGCTGGCGTGAACGGTGGCGTCTTGCGGCGCTGGCATACCGACTCCCTACGCTAGAAGCAAGTTTAGGCCAGTAATAACTCTGGTGAACTCTAGCAAGGGTTCGTGCAAATCCAAGTGGCCAGACGTGGGTTCAGCATGGCTCGCAAAAAGAATTTTGTCCCGAAGATCCAGTGGCACGACGGGAAGGTACAGGTTCCCTCTAGCCTCCGTGTTTCTTGTTGAGGACACTGCTCCGAAGACAGTCACGAAGGATAACCCTCGCGCAAGGCGACGTGGTATGATAGAACTTCGTCCCTCCAAATGCTCAAGGTAATCACTCCAAGGTCTGGATCAGCTCGCTGCCTTGTCGCCATATCGGATGAACTATATGCATCGAGGAAGGCAGTGTCCTCTTCAGTTTTCCCGGTTTGTTTCGACAGGGCACGCGGGCAGGTCTTCAGCGTCGTTGTGTTTCCGGCCCTGACTGTGAACAATCCGTAACTCGAATTCCTGTAGCCGTAGACTACAACGTGCAAGACGGCCCGATGGGTCCCTCAGGTGGTTAACCAACAAAGGGAGTGATGATAAGTGATCACTTTAAACTGTCTGCCTTACAGATCAGGGCGGAATTTAGGTAATGGCCTACACTACCGCCAGGCACTCCTCTTCACTCGTCGAGTAATTCGACTCGGAGTGTGAAAGGGTGTGGCTAGCGTAGGCGATCACTCTTTCGGTACCTTCTTGCCGCTGGACAAGTACTGCCCCTAGTCAGATGTTGCTGGCATCCGTATAAAGCTCTGTTTTCGCATCCTCATCAAAGTGCGCTGAGCACAGGAGGTGAATGCAAGCGCTGGCGCAACTCGGGAAGGCTTTCTGTTGATTTTCATGCCAGACAAAACTAGACGTCTTCCTTGGTCAGCCACGTAACGGGCTCAGTAATCCTGGAAAAGCCTTCAATGAATCGATGGTGACAGGCGCAGAGCCCAAGAAAACGCCTTACACCTTTTTATCCCCAGGGGCGGGAAAACAGGTAACGGGGGCCGTATTTTCATGGTCAGGTCGAACTCCCTCCGCACTGACGACGCGTCCCAGGAACTTGAGCTCGGTAAAACCACAGTGACACTTTTTCGGTTTGAGTGACAGCCCAGCTGAGCGCATTGTCTCAAGTACGTGCCTGAGCCTGCTGAGGTGCTCTTCAAATGTGGTCGAAAACACAACAACGTCGTCTAAGTACACAAGGTAACTTTGCCACTTCTAGCCGGTAAGTACGGAGTCCATCATTCTTTGAAATGTGGCTGGGGCGGGAGCAGAGGCCGACGAAAGTACCTTAAGTTCATAGAGACTTCCGCGTGACGAATGCGGTTTCCTCGCGGTCTCTCTCATCAACCCCCACCTGCCAGTAGCCGTTTCGCAAGTCGATGGACGAAAAGTACTTAGCCCCCCGAAGCCTGTGCAGAGAGTCATCTATGCGTGGCAGCGCGTAAACGTCCTTTTTTTGTCACACTATTCCGTTTTTTATAATCAACGCAGAATCACAGAGTTCCATCTTTATTCTTTACCAGATAACAGGCAAAGACCAAGGGCTGTTTGATGAATGGATTACGTCGTCGTCGAGCATGGTTTTCACTTGGGTTTGAATAGCTTCTCGCTCCTACTTGACACGCGTTACGGCTGTTGCCGTATGGGTCGCGTGTTTTCCTCGGTTTATGATGAGGTGCTTCGTAATTTTGGTCCGTCGCACTTTAGATGAACAAGTAAAGCATTCCTCAAACTCCCGCAGGAGTTCTCAAAGCTGGTTCTCTTGTGTCTTTGACTGTTGTGAACGGATGTCTCCATAACGGTGGAATCTGTTTTTTTTTGTGTTTCACAACACTTACTTCTCGAAGCGTTAACATTCTACAACCTCTTTAATTCTCTCGACGTAAGCTATGCCAGTACCCCGAAACAGATGAGATTGCTCACTGCTAAAGTTTGCGACGAGTACTTGCGTTCGTCTATCGCGCAACTGGACAATGGCTCTCGCCACGCACACTCCCAGTGTGAACAGGAGATAAAGGTTGGCGTCCGCCTCTGCTTTGCCATAGGGCACTCCCTCGCACGAAACTTCGACCAGCACGCTTCATCGCGGAGGTATGGTGACGCCGTCGCCTGTGATACGTAGCACTGGCATACGATCACAATCACTTTCCTCAGTGGCTAACTCAGTTGCGAAAGCAATCCGGCGATTCCGAAAGTCGCTTTCAGCCCCATATTCTTGAAGAAAGACCATACGAAGGATCACATCTCGAGAGCACCTGCGAAGGTCAAGGAAGCTTGCGATGAAAGTTGACCCCTGCATTTTAATCCGAGCAGTGCACATACCAATCGGCGTGATAATGTGCCCTCCAGCTGTACGAATGTTCGCTCCTATCCATGACGTGGTCACCGCGTTCAAACGCGTCGACCATTCTCTCGCTGAGAACAGAATAGTCCGCTCCCGTGTCTGCTAAGCGTCCATGCTCCGCCCGTGCATCATGAATGGGAATATCCAGAGTCCTGTTTTCCATACCATCATCCGCCATCATCGTTGCATAACGTGCAGACACTATTAACGGTGGATGCTTTCGGTGATTGTTTGGCACTCAGCGACCCCCGCCTCAAAAGACCGCTCCATCTAGTTTTTCGACCAGGGCTCGGTGAGTGTACGCTGTCATAGCCGTGAGCGGTTGGCACGAGGCCGGCGCGGCAATGTTGACCTGGAAGGGCGGATAGTCTGATTGCACCGATGTACGCTTGCGTGCGATGTAGTAGTCCTCGATATCCAGGGGTCTTTGGCCAAGTCTGGGGCCTGGGAGCATTGAATCCGAAGCCCCGAACCCGAGCTCCCTGTAGGGACACCGACGGTACATGTGTCTTGCCTCGCCACGACAGCGAAGCCTTTCGTAGGTCCGGCTACGGTACCATTGCCCCTGGGCTGCTGTGTACGTAGGGACGACACAAACGGTGCTGATTGCGTACACCCTGTGGCGTTGCGTATGTCGGTGACAGCACAAAAGGTGTTGGCTGCCTGACTGCCTGGACGTAGGTTAACGCATCGGTTCAGGAGGTACAGGCGACGCATCGTCATTGGATGGCGACGCTCTGAAAGCTTGCTGTACCTCCTTTCGTACAATGCTTCCCGATAGGTTCCTGCCATTGCCTGTGGCGCCATTTCAATAATATTATGCAGCTCCTCACGCACCACCAGTAGATTTGATCACGAAGGCCACTCATGCTGTCACCAAACAAGGCGCTAAGGCTTTTCATTGGAGCTGCAGTGGCAACTTGACGATCGTACGCGTTTGAACGCTGTCGCAGAGTCGTTTCTATTATTTATGCCTCGGAGATAAACTCGGCGACGGTCCTGGGAGGATTCCGAACGAGGCAGCCGAACACATGCTCTTTCACGCGACGGCATAAGGTGGCGTAGTTTCTTTTCCTCTGGCATATTGTGGTCCGCTCGCCTAAAGAGGCGCGTCATGTCCTCCCCGTACATGCTGACGCTCTCATTTGGTACCTGCACGCGAGATCGCAGCGCGTGCTCGGCCCTTTCCCGACAATCCGCACTTGCATGATCTTTAAGCAACTCATGGCAGAACTCCTGCCACGTGTGCAGCGTACCTTGCCTCTTCTCGATCCATGTCCGAGCGCCGTCCTCCAGGCTAAAATAGACGTTTGTCAGCTTGGCAGTGTCGTCCCACTACTTGAAGCTTGCCACGAGTTCGAAGTGGCTCAACCAGTCTTCGGCATCTTCGAAGAGATCACCGTGGAAGGCTTTAGGCGTTCGCGGCTGGTTGAAGAACGACATGGCCTTGCCCCTGCTGACGCTGGTCATGGTGGCCGAGCTGATCCTGTGCTCCGTCGCTCTCCTTGTTGCGGTGGTTAGAGTGCCGAACTCAGGTGAGGCCCCTTGAAGCCGGCGACTGCTTCTCTGATGGACGGGTGCCAACTCGTTGGCTGTAGTCCAACGTCGGGTAGGACCAGTCATCTCGATTCGTGCAGAGGCTTCACAGGAGTCTACCCCAGCACCGCACCATAATTTGTCACGTAGGATAGGAACACAATGGTAAGAAAGGACATTTAGTTAGGGCGAACTTGTGCCTGAACAAGAAGAGAGAAACGAGAAAAGGCCCTTGCGTCTCGTTCGATTTCCGAGAACCACGGCCTAAGTTCATGGCGTGATCTTTTGCGTGATCTCCCCCCTCGCAGTGCACGTGCGCTCGCGCCTCCGTTGGCGAACACAGACAAGCTCGCACTCCCTTTGCCGAATTTGCGCTGCCGGTTGCAGCCGGTTCTTGCACATGCAACGGGGTCCACTTTGTGAGATCTGCGAAAGCATGCGGCAATATTTTTTGTTTATTTCTCTTTTAGTTTTTTTTTAATTTTGTTAGATCAATTACCTACGTTTACACTTTTATAGGCATTACAGGTTGAACTTCTATGATATCTGCATTTTGTGGAAATTCAGGGTGTTAGACGATCCTGCCCGGGGGAGCAGGAGGGGGGTACTCGGCAAAGAATGCTATGCATTAAAAATCAAAGTGATATTCATGAACGCCTCGCGCTGAGATTCGCGGAGACAGTTCACTTTTGACACAAGGCGTTTTTTCAGGATGCAGAGCAAGAATGCACGGGACAGTAACACGAAACAGCTTCGACGTAAATGAACGGAGCCGTGAGCTCACGTCCCCTCGCCCAATCTTGCTTCTTTCGACCCAGGGACCCAGCACACCATCCAGTCTGGACCGCCTCTGTCATAAACACGAAACGGAGCCTACATCAAGAGTTTGGTTTCTGATATGTACGTACAATTGCGTGCAACCAGACCTAGTCAACCTAGGCAGCAGGTATAGCTGTATTAAATCTGCAGTGAAAATTGTTTCCGACCTCACTGGAGCTACGGTATACTGTCGTGCTGAATGCAAGAGTTTAGCTCAAGATTTAGCACCCATAATATTTTTACCACGCGCGAATTTGAAAGCACTGAGTGCTAATGAAATCAGAGTCCATCGGACCCGAAGCCCAATTCCTAGCACGAGAGCGTTGTGAGGCCATTTGAGTTTTGAATTCATTTTGAGTTCTATGCCCATTTTGAGTTCTAAGTTCACTTTGAGTTTTGAGTACATTTTGAGTTTTGAGTCCATTTACATTTGAGTACATTTTGAGTTTGAGTACGTTTTGAGTTTTGAGTACATTTTGAGTTTGAGTACATTTTGAGTTCTGAGTACATTTTCAGTATTGAGTCCATTTTGAGTTTGAGTACATTTTCAGTTTGAGTACATTTTGAGTTTGAGTACATTTAAAACAAAACTTTTAAGTCCAATTTGAATTGGAGTACATTTTGAGTTTTGAGTACATTTTGAGTTTTGAGTCCATTTTGAGTTTGAGTACATTTTGAGTTTGAGTACATTTTGAGTTTGAGTACATTTTGAGTTTGAGAACATTTTGAGTTTTGAGTACATTTTGAGTTTGAGTACATTTTGCATTTGAGTACATTTATCTCTACTACTACTACTACTACTACTACTACTACTACTACTACTACTACTACTACTACTACTACTACTACTACTACTACTCCTACTACTACTACTACACTACTACTACTACTACTACTACTTCTACAACTACTACTACTACTACTACTACTACTACTGCTGCTGCTGCTGCTGCTACTGCTGCTTTTGCTGATACTGCTACTGCTATTACAACTACTACTACTACTATACAACCTACAGCATTTGCCTGCTAACTGACTACGGCTACTACTACTACTACTACTACTGCTGCTGCTCGCTGCTGCTGCTACTACTACTACTACTAGTACTAGTTCTATTACTACTACGCGCAAGGCCGTTCCGAAATCAAACGGGCATCAATGTCAACAATGCCATTTCAGGGTTTGTTCCATGCACCACCTGAGGCATCGAATATATGTTTGTGGCCATATTGCACGGTTTTTTTTATTACTGGGACACCTGAAAACTTCTGGTACCACAGCTAGTGATGAATGATACAACAATAAATATAGAGACCGAAGCAAACAGTACGAATTTAACCGCTTGTTCGTAATTATGATAAGACAGCCCAATATCATATCTGATGTCTGTTTTTTCATGGCCACTCCTCTTTAAGGTGGGAGCCCAATTATAACTCCGAGCGCCCTCCCTATGGTACGGCTAGAAAAGGCACGGACCGGCCAGCCAGTAATGTACCCAGAAAAAACCCAGGTAGCGACAGAACATAGGCGCGCACGCTTTCTTCGCTCTAGAACAGCTCGATTTGAAAAAGGTTTTACATCATATTTGCATCTGTTGCTTACTAGATAACAGATACTTTCGGAAGTATGAACTGAGAAGCCACGAACCCAACACCATGGAATCTCCATAAAGGCAGCCAAACACAAGACGCAGTAGAGCATAAACATTTTTTTATGAGCATCTGACAGGATATGCCACAATAATTTCGCATCGTAAGTTCGTAAGCACCCACGAGGAGCCACACACGTTTTTCTCTGTACAGCCCGGAGCATGGACGTTCAAACGTAAAGTTTAATGAAGCAGAGAAACCACGTTATTAGCTACGTCATGAATAAAAAACCTCGGTTCTTTTGTTTGTAAGTTTCACCACATTGTGCATTTAAAAAATCATATGCTATTCAAAGACGCGTTTTCAACAAGGTGATGGCAATTGACGGATTTCATGTGCCATTATGATGGCTCTTTTAGTACTGATACCTTAGTCCCAATTACTGCTGGGATTCTAGGTTTCGTTTTGAGAATATTTTGGTGGGCTTTGTGCACTGCTACATTTTTCACCTTCCTTGTGTGACAATTTTTGCTGTCATGACGCAATTTCAGTAATGAATGTGTTGATTGGTATCGTTTCAAGCAAAGTGCGCACTTACCTTTGTACAAACGTACGGCAAAACAAAATGCCACGCCGATATCGCCACACAAGCCGTGCAGTTGGCCTCGAACAACAACAAGGGCAGACCTTCAAAAGCTGAGTACACTTTTTCCGCCAGTCTACAGCACACTATTTATGCCCCATCGAACAGTTGCCAGAAAAATGCAATCTACCTCGGAAGCAGCCTGCAGAATTCTGCCCACTCCATCCGACCGGTGGCATGGCCCCCTCCCTTGACTAGTGCAACGTGAAAGCCTGGTATAGCGCATAGATTAAGAAGTACACGTGCACTTTGCAACGTTCTCTTAGACGGACAGCGCACGCCGGAAGAAAACTGTTGGGCACCAGAGAATTCGAATAGCTTATTCAGGTTTGTGAGCTTGGACTGAACTACGCTTTCCGAAATCGACTGCGAGGGCAGTAAAAGTGGCACTAAACCAGTTTGCGGGACCGGTATTCTCCATCGCACCCTGATTAAACGGCAGTGTTCGAACTTTCCGCAACGAATCGTAATTCACACCTGTAATATTCATGGTTCGCAAGAATTGCCTCGAAGAAACGCATAACATGCTGATAAAGCAGAGCTGGCTTAAGCATTAGTGCAGCCGTAAAGCATTTCAGAAAATACCCTAGCCGAACACACGTGAGGAGCCCCCGACGTCGCCCAGGCTTGCACCACGTGCGGAGTTCGCAACAAAATACCAAGAAAAATACAGAGCGCAGGTAAGCGTGCGCCTACTGATGAGCGGGCAGCGTCGGCCAGCTCGATCTTTGAGAACAATGCCCAGCGTTCTTGTCCTGATCTCTTGCGTGCTCTTTAACTGGCCAGTTCACGTGCGTTCACGGCTGGAGTGGACAGCACAGACGCCTAGTTCGCGCTAGACTCCGAGTTTACGAAGCCGGTTGCCACGGGATCCAGCACGTGCTAAGGCGGTGCACTTAGGAAGCGATGTAAAAGACTGCGGTCAAAATGATCCCGACATTGGAGTCATTGAGAACATCCAACGGCAATTTGGGAAATTCATGTGAGATGCAAAAGCCGGGTCTCCGATGAAGGGTGAGGAGGCTGCTCTGCTGTTTCGCCAGCCTTGCACCACTAGAGCATGCTGCTCGAATCTTTTTCTCCTTGAAAAGCTATAAAGAACGTCCAGCTAATGTAGGCCAACCATATTTTGATGATTAAATTTTTTCTCGTGTCCAGGGGAGGTTTTTAAGTGCGGCTATACAATACCTCGGGGCGTTCAAGTCTCCTTGAGTGGGTTCCATGTGAGGGTGCTACTCCTTTTTGCTGATCAGACTTATCAAGGCTCCTTTGCTGCTACGTCGTGCTTGCATGTGGTGGGGGTGGTGCCAGAAGATATGGCTCATACCCACACAAAGGCATTGGCTAAGAAAGGTGCGCTCACCAAGAGAAACTATATACTGAGTAATCAAAGAAAGTACCTTTAAAATGCATTTCAAAAGGCGTTTGTGAGGGGAAATATAAACTAAAAAAAACTGCCCGAACAAGAGATGCAGCACCAGGAAGAGTTTTATGTTAAAGATTTTGAGGACGACGACGACATGAATATGATGATGATGTTCCTTGTGTATGGCACATGCCCAGTGAGGTTATCATTTTCCTTTGGTCTTCTTCGAATACTGGAAGGCCACAGGCGATCTCGCTACTGAGAAACTCCGGATATGAATCCTGGCTTCATGAAGAAAAATTTTAAACTAATGATTGAATTGATTGATTGATTGATTGATTGATTGATTGATTGATTGATTGATTGATTGATTGATTGATTGATTGATTGATTGATTGTCAGGCTTAACGCGCCGACGCAACGCAGGCGATGAGGCGCGCCGTAGTGGAGGGCTCCGGAATAATTTTGACCACCTGGGGATCTTTAACGTGCACCGAAACCTCGTACACACGGCGTTTTTGCTTTTGACCTCCATCAGAAAAGCTGCCGCCGCGGCCGAGAATCAAACCTGCGACCGCGTACTCTGCAGCGCGACGCCTTAGCCATGAGCCACCGCGGCGGTTAAACGCTAAATTGGCTTCAGCAAACTACGTTGTATATCAGATCTTTTTGGTTCGGCTTCGTTGGCGTAAATGCGTTGGCGATCGCTTCTAGCCAGCGCATTGACTGGCGGTACACGGCCGACTGCATCCAGCTGGTGCGGATACAGGTGGTGCATGTGTATACCAGTTTTATTACGACAAATGGCGCGGCACTTCAGAAGGCGGCGTCATACTGGAGCCACGAGAGGCGCGCTCTCATTCGTCTTTTTATTAGCGAACGTTTTCCCATTGACATTGAATATTGTTAAATAAAGCACCCTGACGAGCGGTATCCTGAGTGGACTTGGGGTAAAGTTGGGTGTAAGGTGCTCACCTGTCACCCTGGTTCGCTGGGTTCAATTCCCACCCGGGCAATGGCTTTTTCAGTTAAAGGGACGGGACGCCTTATGGGGTATATAATAAGTTTGCATTAAAATTGCCACCGATAATTACAACTGATTACGTGTGGGAATTTTGAAGGATTTGCGTGTACCATTGAATAACCAGTCTGGCATAATTACAAACACTCACGCACGCACTGCACGCACCTTGTGAATGCGAGTGGCAGTCCTGCCGAGTATAATGCCAGCACTACTTCCCCAGAATCAGCGTTCTGCCTGGCTGTTGGAACTTTGACATTTCTAGATAGAACGTTTGGACGTATTCAGCTATGAAATTGCGCAGCGACGCATCGTGGATTTCGGTTGCCGATCTTGGCGGCTTGGGCAATAGCGTCGCACTACCGTTCCTAAATATAGGTACACAGAGATAATATAGGTCAGTCGAGGGGGCGCCGCACCGGTGTAATTTGGCATGGCGCGTCATGGCACATTGGATTAGTCCCGTTTGCGCATTTATGATCCGGGCCAGTCACGTAGAACCAAGCACTGGATTGAGTTTGCGCGCAAGCATCACTTCCGCTTTCATACCGCTGCGCACCTGGGTTACGCTTGCCTAACGTGCCGGACTGCTATTCTACTGATTAACATAGCTCAAATTTAGTGCAATGCTCGGAGGAACGCAGGCATTTCTACAAGTCCCCCGCTGCGGCGGCACAGTGACCGGTGCGTTGCGCTACTGAGCCCAAGAACATCGGCTCGGTCCCGGCAGTGGTGGCTGCTCTTCAGATGGAAGCAAAAAAATGAAATAGTCAAATCCTGTGGTTTCGCCGCAAGTTATAAATCCCAAGGCAGTCAAAAATGGCACAGCTTGCACAAATGGTGAAAGCCCGAAGAAACTGCAGAACTTGGTGTCGAGCTAGCTTCCCACACTGACAGCGGGTCTCAAAAGAGAGGGAGCAGGCGGACCCCAGCAGTGCAAAACACTTTTGGCCGGTACTGTGGGGCAAAGACAATTGAAGTATGTACAGCGTTTTATTTAGTACCAATCGTCGCCATCCGTTTCGTCGTCGTCTTCCGACGGCACAGCCGCGTGGGGCAAAACCTCTTTCATCGCGTTCTGCCATCGCCGCACCTCACATCGCCAACTCGTACGGTGGCCGTGTTGATTACGAAGGGATGGCTCGACAGATTCGTCATCATCGTCGTCGACGCCGCGGACCCGTGGCGTGTTGGTCGCTGTGCAACGTAAGCCTACGGGGAAGCGTCGACAACGCAGGGCGGTCTCCGCGAGGCACCCGAGCTCTGTTCGCTTGACGAGAACGCGGGAAAAGGATCATCTCTTATTTTGAAGAGTATGCCCATTTAAAACAACATTTTAATTTCCGTTTTTGTGAATCTCGTCAATGCGAGGTCACATAAACCAACTTGAGATGTAGGGTTCCCAGCTGAACTTCTAAATGACCTTCTCGCCTCCTCCGGCCTATGTGGTATTTGCGGTGAACATGAGACACTAGAGAGCTTCGTATTACATTGCCGTGGATTTTCAATGATTAGACAACGTCATATGAACCCGGCCAGTACAACAGATAAAACTTCCTATTTCCATGCCTGTACTACTTTCGCTTTGGGCCACATCACTGGGATATTGTCCCACAGGGGTGGCTGCATGCATTCAGCATACCTGTCCGAAACGAGGCGACTGCCCTGTTAGCTTTGATTATTACGTGTACGTTTTCTCAAATTAAACCCCATAATTCAATTTTGTCTGGTAATCACGCGCTGTTTTTGGATGAAAATGGTTAGTTATCTACTTCTCAGTTGTTGTGAGCGGGCGCATTAGCCCCTTTTTACCCGTTCCTGGCCAATCCCCCGCGCGGATATGCGCCTTGAGACGAGGAACAACTAAACAAAACAACTAACGCTTGCGGTGTTCTGTCAACGCCGCTCTAATTATTTTAGGCCTAAAGAGCTGTACTGTTAAAACTGATCTCGAGCCCTCCACTACTCCAAGCCTGGTAGACGAGGTTTAGCTGCGGTGCGTTAAATCACAGAATTTAATGAATGCAAGTTATAAGTTACCTGTTTTGCCTGGTAGCTTGGTTTGTATAATTGTGTTTTGGGTAACTCTTGGATTATGTTTACCAATGCAAAATTCCGCAGCTTGACTGCGAAGATGATGTCTGTGTCTGTGTTTATATCTTTAGTATTAGACTTCTTCTTTACTATGCTAAGGCAATTTAGCTCATGGAAACGCAACTGCTGCCAGGTTAGCAGGCAAAACCGGCGTTAGAAAACACCTAGCCATCTCCAGTAACATGAAACCTGGGTATGAGCGAAGCCTGCGTATATAAGTGTGTTCTTGGTGCATTGGCGTTTTTGCACACGGAGATTAAACAGTTGGAAGGTAGAGGTATATATCTTTGCTTCAAGCACGAAGAGTTCTAGCGCGAGGCGTTGGAAATGGAGTATCCAGGTGTTTTATTACCGTGACTACGGCGACGACGGAAGACGATGACGACGACAGGAGACTCCGACATCCCGAGCCCCAAGGGGGCTTCGTCCCTAAAACACCTGTGATATGGCCCGGCCAGTACACTGCATGGTTGGTTGGGCTCGCTTCTAGGGTTTTTGTATTCTGCTGTTATTTAAGTATTTCTAGTAGTTTTTGACATGTAGGAGAAATATTATTTTACTTATTTACTGTATTTACGGACTTGCTTATAAGCAGCCATCAGGAGCTACTTGGCGTAAAAAAACAACTATAAAAAAACCTTCTTTTTATATACGTGTTGTATAGCGGTTAGAAAAATTTTTTCAAGAAACCAGAATTCAAGTCCTAGAGCCTCTAGTTCCGCAGTATTTCGAGGGGCTTATAAATGCACATACTGCTTGAAGGCGCACTAAGCTTCGCGAAGTGCAGTTAGGTGCACGCGGGTGCACGAGAATATTGGTACACTAGTAGCAGTAATTACCAGTAATTAATTAGTAATTGAACAGTAATTAGAGGTACGCGCTGATCTCTGAAAGGAGGCAGCAGCACCTAGCGCCCTTTGCCGTATAGGAAGATGACGAGATTTTTCTGTGCTGAGCTTGCTTTATTGTCTATGCGTCGCTTCGCCCATAAACCAAGTGCTTTGTTCTGTGAACCCCTTTTAGTGCCCTGCACTTAGGCGCCCTTCCCTGTGGTTTCCCGGCGCCATCGTCGGTGGTTCTAACCGAGCGAACGAAGGGGACACCGAAGACCAACGAGAGAGAACGAGCAGAAAATCGGAGGAGAAAATTGTAGTGAAAGTTTGAGGGAGTCGGGCGGTATGCCGAGGCGGCGCCAGACAGTCCCTCCGGCGGTACGCTCTACGATGTAACCGAGAGAACGAAGCGCCTCTGAAGACGGAGTGAGTAGAAAAGGGGAGGGTGAAAGTACTGTACCCAGCGGCGAAGGGCTCCGAGAAATCGCCAGAGTATACGCGCCCCTTCGTGCGTTCAATGACGCGGGGATAACTTACTCAGACGCACTAGGTATGCAGCGTCATCCAGAAGACTGCAGTACAACCTGAGCACAAATTTCTAATTAAGGAGTATTCGTTATCATTCCCATTTTTTTGTTATGACACTACATTCAAATAATGCACCAGTATAATGTTCGGTTACTCTAGACCGAAGCGTTTCGGACCCGTAGATGAATACATTGTTCATAACCGATAGGTTATATCGAACATAAAATTAAGCCTTACTTGCTTTAAAAAATTGCGGCACGGACCAGCCGGTAAAGTTAGTGCCCTTCACATTTACCTCAAAAAAGTATACCTACCGTGCAATAATAAGATATTGACGCCAAAGCAATCAAATAGGCGCTCTTTTCGAGTGATAATCAGTCTCTACAATACTCCTCGTTCGAATCTGCAGACCTGCCATCGTGTGTGCGCCAATTAAATGCCTTAACTTCATTATCCAAATTTGAGAGTCTACACTTCGTCGTCGGCTTCACTGGTGTGGCAGCCATTGCTGCCAACGTTGTACCGCCGCAGCTGCCTTAGGCAACCGCACAGCAGTCACCGCTCAGAATTAGGATCCGCCACCTGGTTCCGCCCGGAACTGTCGAGAAGTAATTCACAACTGTAGCGAAGTAATTAGATATCATGGGCGTTATTTAAGTTACCGGTTAATGCGATAAAACACTGTCCAGGATATGGTGGGTTACGGGGCGGAGTGGTCGCTTCAAATTGCATACTGGTCAGCATATGTTATTTATATGGCTCTCTTACGATTATCTCCAGCGGATTCTTATCCCCAATAGATTCTTGGAATATTTCGGCTGCCGCCCAAAGCTACGTCAAGAATAAACTCAAATAGGAAAAAACAATACGTTGAAAACACAAGTAAAAATGGCGAAAATGAGTACACGCGATGTATATTCTTGCACTTCCAGAAAAATACAGATTGTTTAAAGAAAAGTGCGCAAAAAAACTTCGGCCCATCTTCCCGCGAGAAAACCCTGATGTGATGCGACGCATCGGGGGGTTCAATTGGAGTTTCCATTGGGTTCATTCTCTAAATCGGGTAAAACATGTTGTGAACGCAAGCAAATCACGCGGAGTCGAACGAGAGCGAGCGCTGACTGAACCGCCGCAGCGCGCTACCCACTTTCATTCACAGCGCCTGAAGGAGAGGAGACAGCGGAGGAGAGTCGCGCATGCGCGCACTTGCGCGACGGGAGCGGAGGGAAGCGAGCGAAGCGCGCGCATGCAGCTGTTGTTTATGATAATGATACGGAGTGAGAGTGTTGCGCACAGCTGTCGGAGAGAAGAGCGGAGGAGAGTCGCCCATGCGCAGGTGGCGCGCGGACGCCGCCGACGCCGACGCAGGAGGGACATGCCTCAGAGCAAGAGATGACTCGCATCTAATAACGTTGGAAATACGAATAAAAATAGCGTAAATGGGACACCACTTCAGTACCTCTTGCTTCGTAGGAAAGAACCAGTAATTAGCGAAATAAACATCGTTCGTCACCACAAAGGTATATGTTTCCATCATTGGCAAAAAGCAAAAGAAAACTTAAAAGAATAAAATATTAAAAAAACATCACTATCACCAGACTGGAAGGCCACCCGCGTCATTCCCGTATTTATTAAAGGTGACTGCTTATCAACTTAAAATTGTGATCCCATTTCTATAACATGTTCATGGTGCATGATAATCGAACCTGTAACAGAAAACAAACTCTTCAACTTTGTAAGTGAACACTCAATCCTATCTGATAAACAACGTGGCTTTAGAAAGGGATATTCAGAGTTACGCGATTAGTTACGGTGACTCACACTTTTGCCTTAAACTTTGAAAACAGTGGTCAAATTGATGCAATATTTCTAGATTTAAGTACAGCTTTCGATAGCGTTCCGCATGATAAACTAATATAAAACTTCAACGCATTGGACTTCCAGCCGTTTTGGTAAATTAGATCGCGGATTACTTGAATAACAGGGAAGAAAATGTTGCCTTAAATGACCAGCAATCATCATCTCTTCATGTTTCAACCCCGCACGGGGCACCTTGAGTATTCATGGTGACGGTGAGCAGCGACACCGCGGACCCCGAGCTCCCAACATAAGCTGTGTCCAACCGTGGCGAGGTGGTTTAAAGGTGAAGGGTAGAAGCCGTAAACCTTGGCCGTCGGAGCCTTGGTCAAGCTCCGGCCGATGGGCTCCCTGCCTGTCTACCAGGCAGGGAGCTCCGGGACCTCTTTGACTACCAGGGTAAGGTCAAAGAAGAAAGTACCCCAGTCTCCCTGCTTTTATAGTATGCCCTATGGTATTATCAAACCCCCCCCCCAAAACGTGATCGATCCCTGAAAAGGGGCCGCACAGAAGTATCTTTTCCTTCATTGCCATCTTTAACATTTCCTGAACCGGATAATTTTTCTCGATTTCTTGTGATGGAATCGCTCAATGCAGCCCAACCTCTTGTATCGCAGTCAGGCTTCTTGATCGCAAAATATCTTGAAGCCTTAATAGGAAAATCATATAGGTGCAAAAAGCAAAGGTCTGGTGAACTACTAATCGAGGTAAATGACAAACAGCAGTCCACGAAGCTTCTAGCTCAGACTAGACTGGCGGATCTAGACATCAGGGTCACACCCCATCGGAGCCTCAACAGCTCGCAAGGTGTGATATCCGAGACGGATCTCTTGAGCGAAACGGATGCGGATCTCCTTGCCGGCTTGAAGGATCAGGGCGTCACCGCCCCTGAGACGCATCACTATCCGCAGAGACGACAAGGAGATTCCCACCAAGCACATTATCTTGACGTTTGACCGCGCGGTTCTTCCACAACACATAATGCAGGTTTTATCCGTTGCTCCATCCGTCCCTACATCCCGAACCCGTGGTGCTGTTTTAAGTGCCAGCGGTTCGGGCACGCTACAAACTCTTACCGTGGCCGAACGACGTGTGCAAAATGCGCGTCGCATGACCATCCCAGCGACAACTGTCCATCCGACACCCTCTCTTGTGTGAACTGCGGGGGGGCGCATGCAGCCTACTCCCGCAAGTGCGAAAAATTCAAACTGAAAAAAGATAATCAACATCAAGGTAACTGAGAACATCACCTTCCCAGAGGCGCGGAAGAGGTTCGCCTCTTTCCCCCTGGGGAGGTACGCCGACGCAGCTCGCCGGGGGGGGGAGCGGCGCTGGTTTCCACAGGGACCCAGTTCAGCGAGTCTGACCTGGTCCCTCTCCTGACCCCCCCCCCCTTCCCCGCCTGGGTTGCCTTAGGCAGCCCAACCTGCCATCACGCCGCTTGCTGAGGCAGCAGCGGTTGTGGTGCCAACCTCTTCCTTTGGGACCGGTGCCGCTCCCGCCGCTTCCTCCCCGTCCTCCAGTGCGTTGGAGGGTGTCGAGGGGATGGACATCGGGGCCCCGCATCGGCTCCCACCGTCACCGCACCGGCCTTGCCACTTCTGGCGTCCCCGACGCCCGCGGCGGTGGCGGCTTAAAGAAGGGCTCCCGAAGGGGGACCAAGTCCGGGGGCCCGGTTCGACGGGCACCCCCAGGACATCTGATGACGAAATGGACGTCGTGCCGTTCCTGCCTGCAACGCAGCGCAAGGAGCGGCCTCCGACGGCCAAGCCAGTAGAAAGGCCTAACAAGCCTTGTGAGTCTGTGAGTAACGGCCCCGAAAGACGACACATGAACAAACACACACACACGCTCCAGTCATTCTTAAATTAAAATAATGGGAACAAAAAACATCATCCAATGGAACTGCAGAGGCCCCCTTTAAAAAATCTTGACGATGTGTATGAGATTCTGCATGCCAGTCAGCCAAGTATCATGTGTCTCCAGGAAACCCACCTTAATTCTAAACAAACAAATTTCTTAAATAGGTACATGGAATATAGAAAGGACAGGGTTGGCTGCACCCACTCTTCAGGAGGTGTGGCCATTATCGCCCAGAAATCATTAGCATGCCACCCTCTCTCTTTAAACACTCTCCTCGAGGCTGTAGCGATCCGTACAATAATATTTAATAGGTTGATAACGGTATGCTCCATTTACATCTCTCCTGATTTTGCACTTCTGAGCTCTGATTTCGAGGCACTGGTAGACCAGCTGCCCGAACCATACATACTAACAGGCGATCTTAATGCGCACAACTCTCTTTGGGGCTCCTCCAGAACGGATGCCCGAGGTCGCCTGATAGAGAAGTTTCTTACATCCTCCGGAGCATGCCTTTTCAATAAAAAACAGCCTTCATACCATAACTTAGGACACAATACATACTCGCATCTTGACTTGGCTATTGGTTGCGCAGTTCTCTTTCCATGTCTTGAGTGGGGTGTGGGCACAGACCCACATGGTAGTGACCATTTCCCCACTTCATTAACGTATATAGGTATAGGCCCGAGCAGGCCATCTTCCCATAAAAAGTTTAATGAATCAAAAGCAAACTGGAGCACATTCACACAAACATCTCAACTACAACACACATCCATAAAACACCTACACGTGGAGGAAGCCGCCCAACTCGTCACGGCGCACATCCTCGACGCCGCCAAAAAGTCCATTCCCCAGGCCTCCAGTGGGTCCCGCACACCAAGGAGGCCCTGGTGGAACGAGGACTGCAGGCGGGCGCGAGAGGCCCAGAACAAGGCGTGGAGTGTCCTTCGCCAGTACCCCACTTCAGATAACATCATTTCTTTTAAACGGGCAAAGGCTTTGGGAAGCGAGTGCGTCGTCAGGCGAAAAGGGAGAGCTCTGGCGCACCTTCCTCACTTCCATCAACTCATACACTGATACACAAAAGTCTGGACACGAATACGAAACTAAAAGGACAACAGACACACAGCCTGCCCCTGGTTAGTACAACAGGGGACACACTGGAAGACCAGGCTAACACACTTGCACAACACTTCGAACACGTGTCCAGTTCAGCACACTACACAAACACTTTCATGAAACACAAAACATCTGTAGAAAAGAAGTCCCTGTGTGATAACAACAAGTCGCACATTTCTTACAATTCACCTTTTTCAATCCATGAGCTGAACGTTGCTCTGAGCACATGCAAGCCTTCAGCTACAGGTGCAGACAAAATCACATACACCATGATACAACACCTACACCCAGACACTCTTGAAACACTCCTACATCTATACAACATATGGCTTTCGGGGCACATTTCCAATCTTGGAGGGAGGCCATGTGGTGGCTTTCCTGAAGGAAAGGGAAAAGGGCCCTTCCTCTCCCGCTAGCTATCGGCCCATCACCCTCACAAGCTGCCTGTGCAAGCTCTTCGAGAAGATGATAAACAGGAGACTCGTGTACTTTCTTGAGTACAATGGTCTTCTCGAGAGCTGCCAGGCAGGCTTCAGGGCGGGGCGGTCCACCAACGACCAACTCTCGCGCTCGAGTCCTATATACGGGATGCTTTCCTCCACAACAATATTTTATGACGGTATTCTTTGATCTGGAAAAAGCGTACGATACCGCGTGGCGGTATGGCATCCTAAGTGACCTCAAGTCCTTCGGCATAACAGGTAACATGATGAACACACTTGCCAGCAACTTGTCTCAAAGAACCTTTCGTGTGCGAGTTGGAACTGCACTCTCTAGGGTTCATGTGCAGGAAAACGGCGTGCCGCAAGGTGGAGTTTTAATTTTGCACCCTTTTTATTGTGAAAATGAATTCTTTTCGAAGGCGCTAGCACCGTCGATTTCATGTTCAATTTACGTAGACGACGTACAGTTATCTTTTGAGTCTTGTGACTTGTCTGTCTGCGAGCGGCAAGTCCAGCTTGGTGTGAACAAGCTTGCCGGCTGGGCAGATCAACGGTTTTAAATTTAATCCAGGAAGTGCACTTGTGTTTTTGTTTTCCAAGAGGCGTGGCGTTCGGCCGGATCCAGACGTTCAACTCCACGGTCTCTCTATTCCTGTCAAAAAGGAACACAAGTTCTTAGGTATATTTTTGACGAAAAGCTGACATTCATCCCACACATAAAATAACTAAAACATAAATGCCTAAAGACGATGAATATCCTGAAGGTTCTGTCGCACATCTCTTTTGGTGCTGACAAACAACTTCTCTTACGTGTTATTACCAGCTTGATAGGTTCACGATTGGACTATGGTAGCGTTGTTTATGGGTCAGCAAGTAAAACATCCCTCAAAATTCTGGACCCAGTGCTCCATCTCGGGCTCCGCCTGGCGTGTGGCGCCTTCCGCACTAGCCCGGTCGAAAGCCTATATGTGGAGTGCAACAAATGGAACCTACAACGACAGCGAACATACACAGATCTCCTTTATGCTTTTAAAATTTCATCCATGCCTCACCATCCTTTTAACAGTTTTTCATGATACGTCCATGACTGAACTCCTTTTAAATCGACCATCGTTCTCTGCGCCCTTCTCTTACAGAGTTAGAGAGGAAGCGTCAGAGTTTTCTGTATCCTTTTAAATACAATCCAAAGTTCTCTAACGGATTTTATAGCACCATGGCATCTCTGCCCTGTATCATGCGACACATTTTCACACATGTAGATAAAAACCGAGCTTCCACATGTGCAATTCTGCAGCATTTCTTGTATTTGCAGCAGAAGTATGAGTGCTCTGAATTTTATACGGACGCTTCTAGAACTGCCACCTCTGTTTCCTGCGCGGCGCATGGGCCCGGCCTTAGTGTCACTAGAACTCTGAATAGTCAGTGTACTTCTTGTTGTCAATCATATACGTCAAAGCCACATCCCACAATCCATTATCTATACAGATTCCCTCAGTGTTGTGCGGGCACTGTCGTCAACAATGCCTTCGAAAAACCACGTTGTCAATCTGATCGTCAAGGGTATTATGTCTGTGTATGTACGCAAATTTGAACTGGTTCTTTGCTGGGTCCCTGGCCACTGTATATAGCCGGGAACGAAGCTGCGGACCGAATGGCTGCTGCTGCTACACTCTTGAATACAGTAGACATAACCACATTACCCTACACCGACGTGAAACCACACATCAGACAACAACTTCGCAAAACATGGGAAACACACTGGAGTGAACAAACAGACAACAAGTTATACCTAATAAAACCTCACTTGGGACCATACACCACCGACACACGCAATAGATACTCTGAAGTCGCCTTTGGGCCCGATTACGGATAGGGCACACACATGCAACGCACTCGCACCTTCTTACTGCATGTCCAAGAACTCTGTGCAGCAGGTGCGGAGAGGCCCTATCCGTAGTGCACATACTAATCACATGCAAGGCACTTCACACAACACGCCACAAACACTTCAGAGAACTCTACAGACAACATATCCCACTACATCCATCGCTGTTTCTAGGTGACGATGCCAGTGTTTCTGTGAAACGTGTGTTTGAGTATTTGTCAGACGTTAAGTTTTTAAACCTCATTTCCTATCACGCATAATCAAATCTGGCCCTATACACCAGCCATCACCATTATCTTTAACTGATTTTACTATGTTCGGTTGACACTTTTTTTTACCTACCTTTTTGTGGTAACCACTTCACTTCATTAAATAAACTTTTCTCTGGCGCTCTTTGCCCTTAGTCGGCCTTGCGCCTTAAAAACCCAACCATCATCATCATCTTCATGTTTCATCTGGTGTACACCAAGGAAGTGTCTTGGGTGTAATACTGTTCCTTGTCTGCATCGATGACCTCGTGAATGTTATTGATTCTGGCGTTCAGATTAGACTGTTTGCTGACGACTGTAATCTATTCAGGAAAATTAACTGTCCTGGTGATAAAACGGAACCTAATAATAACATTGCAAATATTTCAAAATGTTGTAGTATGTAGGGAATGATGCTAAATACTGATAAATGTGTCTATATGCAGCTTACTCGTAAGAAAAGTCAATTAAGACATGCATACGAATTAGAAAGAAATTCGTTAAAAGAGGGAAGCAGCTACAAATACTTAGGACTAACGTTATTAACAACCTGTCTTGGAACTTGCACATTCGAAGCATATGTTCAGCCGGTGTTAGAAAACTTGTTTTTTGAGGCATAAACTGCGCAATTCTCCCTCAAAAGTAAACCTCATGTGCTATTTGTCATATATAAGGCCTAAACTGGAATACTCCAGTGTCATTAGGCACGCGCACGCAAATTTAACATTCATAAACTTGAACGAATACAAATGAAGACAATTCGATTTATCTACTCCAAATACTCACGATCTGGTTCACCAACCCAGATAATGTTTGATAATGGCATCCACACGCTTGAATCACGCAAGCGTGATTTGCCGCTTGATTTTTAGACGCAGAGCATTTCTTTTACTCACGATGTCACCCGGCGTTGTCGGCGTTGGCGTGCCTCGGCGTCCGCAACAGCCGTTCCAGGTGCGCCCTCTCCCCCACTCCTCCTCTCCTGCATCACGCTACCCTCCTCGCTCTCAACAACAGGTCCGCACCCCTCCCCCTACAAATATAAAAAAATAATACTTACCGGCGCCTGGTTTCGATCCCATACCCTGCGGGCGGAACGCAAGGTACATGGTGCTCTACCCACTGCGCCAAAAGCCGACACAGAATGGAAGGCTACGAACGCGCCTTATATCCTTGACTCACTCAAACTACGCCAAGCAGCTACTGATACAACGCATTCACTACCACCAACTCCCCAAACACTAAACGTTGACGCAATACAACCACCCCCTATGCGACGCATTTACTCGAGTCCCCCTCGCGGGGATATGGGCCCTTTTTTTTGTTGGTGAACCGCAAACTGTCCATAGACCCATCCCAATACTTATTTTTTCTTCCAACCAGGCCAATTCGGCGCTTCCATTCGAACTTACTAACTCGGTTTTTTCCCGGGAACTCATACGTTTATGTATTCGTTTTTCCCTCGGACCGTGTCTGACTGGAACACGTTAAGTGAACCGTATTATGCACGCATTTCTTTGAGTAATCGCTTTTCTTGTTGCAATTGAGTTATTTTTCTTGTACCTGTACACCTACCAAATGCCCTTCCTGCTTGGACCTGCTGTGGTCTGCAGCATGTATGAAATAAATAAATAAATAAATAAATAAATAAATAAATAAAAATGTGTGTTTCGTTACGTGAGAAATGACCAATAAAGGGTGTGTACATCAAAACGGGTGATAGTACCTTGACTGAGGCTGCGGCGAACGGCAAAACGTATTTTGTGGTCCTGTATAGTAAGTAAGTTCGGGGTCCTGATCCCTTTTGACTCAGGGCAGGCGCATCAAGCTCTGCCCTGCCCTTAAAAAATTGATGCCACAAGTGGCGTGGGGTTTGGATCGAGTATTTGCACCAGCACCACCAGAACGTTTCCTGGCGCAGTAGTTTTCTTTTGCACCGTCAGGAGGCACCACGGGTGTCAAAAATATACAGTACACACAGTACACACATTCACACACACCGCGCGCTCGCACACACGCTTGGGAAAACCGGTTCCACCACGGCCAGTCCAGTTGTGGCAGAAAAGTGAGGCTGCCAGCAGGTCTGGTGGGTCGGTCGACTTAGCTCGTCTTTTGATCTATACAGGAAATACGCCGAGTCGGGATCTTTTCTACACTTCGGCAGCACTGCTCCCAACGACGCAGTTGTCGTTTGGCGTGCGATGCATGTTGCTCTTTTGTTTTTTTCGGAGGCGCTCGTGAAAGCCAGGGTGTCGGCTAATTTCGTCGCTTCCTGATGTTTGTCGTTTAGCTTTAGACATTCGAGGATGACATGCTCTATTGTCTCGCTCTGTGCTCCGCACAGGCGACACGTTGGATCCGCGCAGAATAGCTCGTGTCGCCTTTGCTGCGTGAGCAGGAATCCCGTGCGTGCCTGGAACAGCAGGGCGTTGTCTCTGTCGCCACGGTATTATGGCATCGGTGGTGGTTCTTATGTTTGTGGCACAAAGCGAGGCTTTGCTTTCTGAAGACCGCTATGTGCCAGGTTATTTCGCTCGTGCTTGCTAGCTCTTTATTGACAATCTCTTGCCACTTTTGTTCAGATTTAGCATCATTTATTTTTGAATTTTGGCTGTACTTTTTTTTTGAGGCTGTTTAGTCTTTTTATCCAGTCAGTTTTCAAATTTCTGTATTGAAAGTGCATGTATATGCGTTTGCAGTAGTTTGGGGTCGCCAGCAATCTGATCCTGCCAGCGTAGTGTAGTTTTGCTCTCGCCTCACTGACTTCGAAGGGGGACCATCCCATTACGCCTGTGATGGCGGAGTTTGGGGTCGCACAGTTGTTTCCAAGCAGCCACCGGCCCAGCTCGTTTTGGTGTTGCTCCATGCATTTCAGCGTTGGTTTGGGGTAGGCCAGCACATCACCTGCGTATGTTACGGCTGGTACTCCGAGTGCTATCCACTGTGTGCGCCCTACAGTGTAGGGGCTGTATGAATGTCTTGCGAGGTGCCATGTTAGCCCTTTCAATTTGTTTGATTTTTCCACAGTGTCCTTCTCGTGCCATTCGAGCTTATTCGGTTGACTGCCGATGCTGATGCCCAAGTACTTGTATGAATTTGTCCGATGTAGCTTTTCATTTTGTATCTTTGATGGATCTTTCACCTCCTGTTATTTACATTTATGCCCATACACTACGTTTTTGCTGTGTGAAATTTTAACTAGTGTCTTGTCGCTATCTTTGAGCACATGTCGAGAAGGTCTTGCAGTTCTGTTGCGGATTCTGCAAGAAAAACAATTTCATCGGCAAAGGCAAGGCATGCTATTTTGGGGTATTCTTCCTCTCCGTTTTTCGTGATGGTCGACAGGCGTACGCCTGCTCCCTCCTTGTTAAGTGTGTTTAGGAGTTCGTTCATATAGATGTTAAAAAGCGTTGGGGATAATGGGCAGCCTTGCTTTAGTCCGGTGTTCATATTGACTTCCTGTGACTTGTATTTGTCCAGTCCATATATCGCAGTGGAGTCTTTGTACCTCTCCTTTATTAGTCCAATCAGCTCATCTTCTATGTTTAGTTTTTCAAGTTTGTCTCATTGCCTTGCATGGGACACAGTGACGTATGCCTTTTTCATGTCAAGAAATGCCAGGAATAGCTGTGATTTGTCTTTATGTTTCATTTCTATGGCTTGATTTAATGTGAATATGTAGTGACTTGTTCTTCGGTCGGGGAAAAAATCAATTTGCGCATCTGCTAATTGGTTGCCCTCATAATATTTTTGAATTATGCGATTTATTACCGTACATAAGAGCATTAGCACTCTGCTGAGAACATTTATTGTTCGATTCGACTCGTTTCAATGGGTTTTCCTTTGCCCTTGTGTACAAGTTTATTCCGTGTCTTCTTCCATTTTTGTGGGCACCTGCAGGGTTTCCAGAGTTTTGCTTAGTGCTTCGCATGGTTTTTAGTGCATTGCTTTTATGAATTCATTGGGAATTTCATCCAGGCCGGCCACTTTCTGATTTTTTGGTAGCTAATATGGCGCTTCAGCTCCGCAGGAGAAATTTCTTGTCTACCGTCCCTCCCGCAAGGTGGCGCTATGATACAGACAAGACTAGAGTTCCTGGCTGTTCCTCATAGCCTATGCTCCGTGACGGGTGGAGACTATAAAGTTCCATACTTAGGGGGAACACTGGCGCTAGTGTCGAACGAGCCGCCGAATGGAGGCTTCAACCTCCCAGGAGGCGATCATTATTGAAGGTTGCGTTATTTGCAAACTTAGCTTCGACCAGCCGTTATCTTCACTAGACACAAAATCCTTTTTGTGAAATACAAAAGCTCTAGCTAATGTTGATAAGCGTATAATTTTTTAGCCGCAATAACAAATTGTTTTTCCTGTTAATTTTACATTTAGGCTTACAAGAATTCTTCTATCAGACGGTAAGATATTTTTAAAGTGCATACACGGATGACATCAGCTGAGCCGAAGATGAGGCCGATTAGGCTGCGAAGCGCTTTTGTTTTTAGCGTGCGTTTCGGCGATGGCGTGCGGCTGAAGCAGGGCGGCTGTACTGTATTTTCCAAGTTGGCAGGGTAACGGGGGGTGACAGCGATGGCGCGGGCGCCTTGACCACGCCAGTAATTACGGGCAGCTGATTACCGGCGGAAGTGGACAGGCTAGCAGAAGGCGGTTGCATTCGCGGAACCTTTTTGTGCACACAACCTACCCTCGCTTGCGCCACTTACTTCCGCGATAAGCTGCTGACCATGATCAAGTGTTTGGTGTCTTAACCGCCGGACAAAGCTCCCCGATATCGTTTTGTGATGAAACATTCGACGCCTGCACACACATACTTACGGCTGGCAAAGGTTTTGTTTTTGTTTGGCTTTACTGCTACCGCGCTCGTGTTGCTGGTACCGTGTACCTTGTGCGGTATCTCGAGTTCACGTACGTTTTCAGAAATGCCGTACAACTTGACTAGTTCGAGTGTACGGGCTTCTCGGCGATTCTGCTGCTCTCCGCATCAACTTCATTCGAGCCGTGCAGTACTTGATAATTGCAGCTGCTGGAATTGGAGGCTAACAGCAATTATACACCGGAACGAACCCTCGACGGTTTCGGCGCCGAAACCAAAACTGATGGCGCAGAAAAATCCGAAGCCAAGTGCACATAGAAACCGCCAAGCCTCAAGTTAAGCCAAGTTCGAAAATCATCACTATTCGTTACACAATCAGCACTTCGTTGGTTGAGCAATTGCAGCGCCACTGTCTCCTCTAGCGTATATTGGTATGAAACTCTATGGTGGAGACACCCACGTCGCCGGCTATGGCCCCCGCCATGCCACGTCCCGCCGCTCGGGCAACGCACTGAAAGCACGGGGGTCTGCTATTGGATTAGTGGGTGGAGACGGATGCCGCACATGCAAAATATCTTAAGTCAACGAACTGGGTTGTGGTCTTGTTATTAGATTTTAACTGCGGAAACACTTCGCTAAGTTTACAAAGCAAAAAAGCAGGAGTAGCCAATAATGCAAGCAAACACAAGAGCACGCGTATGCGGGCGCTTCCGCGGTCGTGTATCGTGTGTTTCGCAGACGTTTGTGTGTATCTAAACTTGATGCCGTCGTATAACCGAGTTCAAATAAGTGCGTTCAACCTTGTGTGTTCAACGAGACAGGCATTGTTCAGGGACTCTTCGCGTGGGTAGTCTGCTACATAGATCGCTCTGTTCTTCAACCACGCATTCAAGATCTCGTAGTTCCCTCCAATCGCTCAGTAAGCACTTCGCGTAAAAATAACAGCCATAAAAGCTGTAAGGTCTGGTATCTTCCAAATAACCGATAATTGGCGAAACTGAGCCAGTAATTCGTTGTATTGGTGCAAATGAAATGTGTGCAAAAGAAAAGCAAATGCGTCCAAAATTTAAAATTACATAATGAAATCGAAGGGGTCTATCGAAACTACTTCTTTCATGCGATTGAACAGTAATAAAACCAAACATAAACAAAAAATGCCTGTGGCACCCAACTGTTGCTCATATCAGCCCAAAAATTCGTAATTTCTGGTGATATGCAATAAAGATAACAGTTTAGCGCAAACAATGACGTACTCGCAATGTCATTTTGGGAGAAGAAGGAATGGGGCGGCGGATGGACATCTTATAAAAAGAGAAAGAGAGAACGTGAAAATGAAAAAAAAAAGAAAAGAAAAAAACAAAAACCAAGGAAGGAATCCATTTAAAATTGAAAAAAAAAATTCTGGCTGCATTCAGGGCAGTTTCGCTCTTGTTTGCTCTAATTCCCGGGCATTTGAAACTGGCTGGTGTGGAGAGCACACCTCGACGCCAGCCATAGCTGGTCGGTAGTTAGCGACATCAAGATAACTAAGGGCCCCTCGGTGGCCTCATTATCACCTGCCCCCCTCCAGTTCCCCACCCCCCAATATCTGGGAGTAATGCCCCCTGGGGTCTACGCCAGCTAACGTAAATGCACATAATCAGTAAAAAAGGGCCGCAATAATACGCGCAACCCAAAGGAAAACTCGTCGAATATAGCCGAAGGCAAACTAAATAATTCAAGATGTAGCCATGCTTGCTCACTCACAGCCAAGTCGGGCTAATAGAAATCATAAGGAGACGAGGACATATCACTGAAGATGTATATTTATCGTTCCAACCCCATTAAATGAAAACAAAAAGTGAACACACAAGATGCAACGCAGAAAAAGTAAGGTTTGTGAAGCGGACACGCGGCGTATGAATGCTTCGCGCATTATTTATTTGTTTACTCGAGCAGCGGCCAGGTCCTCTGTTGGGAATTACAGTAAAACGGTACAAAGTTATAAACATGCTGCAGGCTATAAATAATACATATAAATGATCAAGTGAAACCTTAAATGCAATAAAATAAATGCCGGTGTGTTCGCTGTGCGTGTTCGTTGTGTTCGTTGTGACAGAAGAGGAGCAACATTGTAAAAAAACAATCAAAAACAAGAAAAGTTACAATGATTACAAAGTTACAAAAGTTACATGCACCCTAAAGGCCCCCAGGCACCTCAAGGCCCCTGCATCGAGGCCTTAAAGCTTCCCAGACAAAACCACGCTCCGCACTTGCTTTGTTTTTTACTGATTTGGTACCTGGCTCATTTTTGGTACTGTGGATACTAATGGTTTTGGGAAACCTTTGGTATCCTTCACAAACAGGTGAACGTATGACAATGTCGCTTATGCCACTTGGCCAGTGTTGTGTCAGACAAGCCCAACGCGTTCGACGGCTCTCCGGCTAAGGCTGGTGCACTGCTAGTGCTTTAGCGTTTACTTTTTGTTCGTAACTTCCATTGTATATCCCACCATTCTTATTTCCATTACAGTAGTGCACACTGAATTTAATGGCAAATAGCTCGCTGTGCAGGCTTATAATCCTTGTTTATTTGCGTTGCATTCTGTCGGCCTCAGAAACTCACAATGCACTATCCACAATACGTTGTAACTTCAGTGCGAAAAAATAGCTAGGGTGTCACATGGCTATTATTCTGTTTTCCTCCTTCTACAGCTTATTTTATTGAAGCGTTTATTAAAATTGATGTCGGTGTTATTCTAACAAGGCAATTTTCTCAATCTACCAAAGTTGCGTTCGGCCTTCATGGCCCCTCTAATGGCACGGGCCATAGAGGCTCGCTGAAGGACGACAGCTGATGACGAAGCAGGAAGCGTATGGTTGAGAACTGGTGTGGTACCTCCTAAACATTCATGGTTCCTCCTAAACTTTCAGGTATCGTTTATCTTCAGGCTAGAAATTGTTTTCTTGACTATTGCCGGCGAACATAGGCTGCTATGGCACAATGCGCGTCAAATAACAAAAATTACTACGTTCTCAAAGAGCAATATGAAAGCAAATTTACCCACACATTCTTCCTAGACAATACGTAATCGCTACTGGCTTTAATTACCGTAGGAGACTTTCTCACCTCCTCGTGTATGGTGGACGCGTTCCAGTTTATGAATAGATAATAAAATACTCACAAAAATAAAATTCAGGTTATAAATGGTTATATCAGTAGTTTCCTTAACATGTGTGTTTGGAAGCCGTTCAATTGTGCTCTACGAGGTTATCATTAAACGAGAGCCACAAATTTACTCTTCCAAGATGATACAAAAGCCATTAAAGGAGCAACGAATATGATAACAGAAACATTACAGAAACACTGCAGAATGTATGCGCGAGGATGTCCATTTTGTGCCACCTTGGAAACCGAAACAATAAAAATGTAAAGGAAGAAAACGACTGGAAGAAAGATGCAATGTGGTATTCCTACAAAAAAATATGGAGAACTAACGCATAAATGACCGCACCATGACAATGTCAGGAAGTATGCCAATGATCAACTGCGCCACAAGCAGCACCACAGAGCGAGCGTAGGACAAAAAGACAATCAGAACAAATTACGCATGTTCCGCACATTTCCTGAACTCACATTAGGCACATTCTAAACGTCCAAAAGCAGCCGTTTAGCCGTCATAGCATGTTGAATACGGCGAACGTGTCAACCTTATTTTTTTCCGCAGTTAAATTGCTTATTTTTAGGGAAAGGCTTTAGGTGTCTCTTCAAACGCAAAACGACACGCTTGTCCTACTTTTCATGGGTTTGTAGTAGGCATCAACACGAATGATACCAAGATTACTCAAGCTGCAAAAAGAAAATATATGGGGTACGTGTTGTACTTGAACCGGGCTCGCCATAGAAGCAGCGAGGTGCTATCCCATAGCGTAGCCAGGGGAAACCCGTTAGAGGGGGGGGGGGGGGGGGGGGGGGAATGAGCCTGGTGAGAAGGCCTTGGCAGGCGCACGTGTTGGCACCTGGGTAGGACAGGTTTAAGGAGGACACCCTCACTGT